>JAVSCE010005987.1:0-50833 GCA_032199065.1 Smutsia gigantea | reverse complement strand
GGAAAACGTTTCAATGTTGTATCAAGGCTCAGTCCAGATGCCTCTGTCCATGTGCCCAGAAGGAGCCAAAGGTAGCACAGTGAAGTGTACTCCCAGGTGCCCAGAGCAGGAAGATCCCAGAGCCTGAGCGGGACTGAGCTTGGTGTGAATGTCTTGAGAGAAGGGATTTGCACTGGCCTAGATCATGGATGTGCAGTGCTGTCTATACACACCTCTGCCCAGTAAGGGATGTGAGCTGTCTCTGATAGAAGTAATGGCAAACACCTGTTTATGTATATGATTATCTCGTATTACTTGTTTACACCATTTCCTGTGATCCCTCGAGGGTTGCGGACTACCCTGATTTGTTCACTCCTAGTTTCAAAAGACTTATTATAGTGCCTGCTCCTTGTGGTCATTAACAGGTGTCTGAGGGAAGGAGTGGACAAGCTCACCATTTTTTTACTTTTACATATTTTTATTTTTCTGTCATTAATGTAGAATTACATTAATAACATTATGGCGACTAGGCATCCCCTATTATCAATTCTCCACCACATATCCCATTACAGTCACTGTCCATCAGCGTAGTAAGATGCTATAGAAACACTACTTGTCTTCTCTGTGTTGTACTACCTTCCCTTTGCCCCCCACGGGACATTATACATGCTAATCGTAATGCCCCTTTTCCCCCTTATCCCTCCCTTCCCAGACGTCCTCGCCAATACGTTTCTCTTTGGTAACTGTAAGTCCATTCTTGGTTTCTGTGAGTCTGATGCTGTTTTGTTCCTCCAGCTTTTTCTTTCTTCTTATAATCCACAGATGAGTGACATCATTTGATACTTGTCTTACTCTTCCTCACTTATTTCACTGAGCATAATACCCTCTTGGTCCATCCATGTTGTTGCAAATGGTAGGGTTTGTTTCTTTCTTTGGGCTGAGTAGCTTTCCATTGTGTATAGGTACCAGCCTTCTCTCTATCCATTCATCTACCAACAGACACTTGGGTTTTTGGCATATCTTGGCTATTGTAAATTGTGTTGCAATAAACATAACGCTTTCATATATCTTTTTGAATCTGAGAATTTTTTTCTTTGATTAATTGCAGGAGTAGAATTCCAGGGTCAAAATGGTATTTCTATTTTTTGTTTTTGAAGGACCTCTATATTGCTTTACAAAATGCCTGAACTAGTTTATATTCCCACCAGCAGTGTGGGAGCGTTGGGCAGCATTTATTGTTCCTAATCTTTCGAATATTGACCATCCTAACTGATGTGAGGTGATACATCATTCTAAATTTAATGTGCTTTTCCCTAATATTTAGCAAGCGACGTGCCACATCCTTACATGTGCCTGTTGACCATCTGAATTTCTTCTTTGGAGAAGTGTCTGTTCCTATCTTCTGACCATTTTCTCAATGGTCATTTGCTTTTTGGCTGTTGATGCATGTGACTTCTTTATGCATTTTGTATGTTAAGCCCTTATTGGATATGATGTTTAGGAATATATTGTCCCATACTGTAGGAAACGTTTTCATTCTGCAGGTGGTGCTCTCTGCTGTACAGAAGGTTTATAGCATGATGCTGTCCCATTTGTTTATTTTTGCGTTTGTTTGCATTGCCCAAGGAGATCCATTCAGGATAGAGTTTCTCATGCTTTTAGTCAAGAGTTTTGCCTATGTTTTCTTCTACAAGATTTATGGTTTCCTGACATTCATTCAGGTCTTTATCCATTTTGAGTTTTCCTTTGTGTGTGGGTTTAGACAGTAATCCAGTTTAATTCTCTTGCATGTAGTTGTACAGTTTTTAAAACACCAGTTGTTGGAGAGACTGTCATTTCCCCACTGTATATGCGTGGCTCCTTTCTTGTATATTAATTATCGATATATGTTTGGGTTTATATCTGGGCTCTCTAGTCTGCTCCGTCTATCTGTGGGTGTGCTTGGGTGCCAGTACCAAATTGTCTGTGGCTTTGTAGGAGAGATTGTAGTCAGGGAGTATAATCCACCCACCTTTTCTTCTTTCTTCTCAGGATTGCATTGGCTATTTGGGTTCTTTGTTGTTCCGTGATAGTTCATGAATTTTTGAACTATCTCCCTAAATTGTTGAAGAATGCTGTTGGTATTTTGATAGGAATTGCATTGAATCTGTTCATCATCTTAGGCAGGATGGCCAGTTTGACAAGACTAATTCGTTTTATCCATAATCACGGGAAGTATTTTCATTTATTGGTGTCTTTAATTTCTCTCATGATTGTCTTGTAGGTTTCATAATTATATATATTAAGCTTCCTGGGTTGGGATCATTTCTGCATATTTTCTTGTTTATGATGCACTTGTGAGTGGAATTTTTCCCTGGTTTCTCTCTCCTAGTTCATCATTAGTGTATACGAATGTAACAGAATTCTGTGTATTAATTTTGTAACCTGCAACCTTGCTGAATTCATATATTAGATGTGGTAGTTTTGGAATGGATTACTTATGTATTTTCATGTACAATATCATGTCAACTGCAAAAAGGGACATTTTATCTTCTACGATACCAATCTGGTTGCATTATAGTTCTTTGTGTTGACTGATTGTCGTTTGTAGGGATGCCATAGCCTTGACCAGAAGTGGAGAGAGTTGGCATCATTTTCTTATTCTCGATCTCAAAGATACATATTTTCAGCTTCTCTATGTTAAATATGACATTGGCTGTGGCTTTGTCATATATGGCCTTTATTATGCTGAGGTACTTGCCCACTATAAACATTTTGTTGAGTGTTTTTATTATGAGTAGATGTTGAATTTGTCGAATGCTTTTCAGCATCTATGGAGATGATCATAGGGCTTTTGTCATTTTGGTTGATATTTTGGATAAATATAATGGATTTTTCTATTATTGTACCATCGCATGTCTGGAATGAATCCTATGTGATCCTGATTAGTGATCCTTGTGTTGTACTTTTTAATTTGGTTTGGAGTATTTTGTTGAGTATTTTTGCATCTATGTTCAACAGGGATATTGGCCTGTGAATGTCTTTTTTGTGGTGTCTTTGCCTCCTTTTGGTATTAGAGTGATGCTTGCCTCATTGAATGAGCTTGGAAGTATTCCCTCCTCTTCGCCTTTCTGGACAACTTAAATCAGTGTGGGTATTAGGTCTTCACTAAGTGGTTGATAAAATTCAGCAGTGAAGTCATATGGTTCAGCGATTTATTTGTTTGTTTGTTTATCGTTCTTTGTATAATTTTAATAGAAGCCCTTTATCAGAGATGCATTTTGCAAATAAAATTCCCAGTCTATTTCTTGCTTTTAGTGCTTTGACCTAGGTCCTCCACAGGCAAAAAAAATTAATTTTATAAAGTCCACCTAATTATGTTTATTTGTGGCTTGGCTTTAGGTGTTTGGTGTTAAATCTCATCTCTAAACACAAGGTCATCTAAGATCCATTTAGTAGTTTTATTCAAGAATTTTAGTACGTCTGCATTTTATATTTGTTCGTTGTCGATTTTGGTGTAAGGTGTAGAATTTGTGTGTAAATGCATTTTATACCATATGATTTCCTTCACATCGCTACTTAACTACATTTTTAGAAGACAAGGAATATCTTCTCCCGTTATTCAATGTGCAAGTTTTTTTCATTGATTAGGTTTGCCAGTTTGGACTGAGACTTGTTTATGGTTCGGGATTGTATTCGAGTATGGTTTCGAGTTCTGGATGGTGTTAGGTTTTGCGTTAAGTGTATGGGGCGGCTACAGTTACATTCAGAGTTAGGTTTCAGGTTAAATGTTAAGGTAAGTGATAGATACAGGTTTAAGGTTATGGTGAGGTGTGTGATGATGAGGATGAGGATCAGGAGATATGGGTATATGTGGGTTTAGGGTTAGTCATAGGGGTTCTAGGATTAAGTTGCGGTGTGGGATAGTGTTAGGATTTGGGTTTAGGTAGAGCATTTACATGAGAGTTTAACGGTTATGGTTGTATCTGGGTGTGGGGATGTTTAGGGTGTCAGACTTATGGTTAAAGTTAGTGTTAGTGGTAGGGTGAGGATATGGTTATGGTTATAGTGAAATTTAAGATTCAGTGTTAGGGTTTGGGTTTGGTTTTGGTTTTGGGGAACAGTTAAGTGTGGGTGAAGGTGACGTTGAGAGGGAGGTGCTAGGTTGAAGGGCCAAGGTTATTTTTAGCATTAGGGTTCAGTGTACATTTATTATGGGGTTACTGTAGAGTTACATTTCAGATTTAATGTTAGCTTTAGGGATAGATTTGGGTTGATGCTTACATTTAGGTGTGGGAGAAAGTGTGGGTGAGGGGACAGTGTTAGGATTAGGGTTATGTTATTTATGTTTATTTTTATTTTTGTATCATTAATGTACAATTACATGAACAACATTGTGGTTACTAGAATCCCCCCATTATCAAGTCCCCACACATAGCCCATTACAGTCACTGTCCATCAGCATAGTAAGATTCTGTTGAGCCATTACTTGTCTTCTCTTTGCTATACTGCCTTCTTTGTGATACACCCTACTTTATGTGTGCTAAACATAATGCCCATTCTTTCATTTTTCCCTCTCTTCTGACCCACTCTCTCCAGGCCCTTTCCCTTTAGTAACTCTTAGTCCATTTTTGGTTTCTGTGAGTCTGCTGCTGTTTTGTGTTCTCAGTTTTTCTTGCCTCTTACACTCCACAGATGAGTGAAATCATGTGATACTTGTCTTTGTCTGCCTGGCTTTTTTCACTGAGCATAATACCCAGAAGCTCCATCAGTATTGTTGCAAATGGTTGGATTTGTTTCCTTCTTAGGGCTGTGTAGTATTCCATTCTGTATATGTACCTTCTCTTCTCTATCCATTCATCTACTGATGGACAATTAGGTTGCTTCCATGTCTTTTCTATTGTAAATTGTGCTGCAGTGAACATAACGGTGCATACATCTTTTTGAAGCTGAGATGGTGTTTTCTTTGGGTAAATTCCAGGAGTCGAATTCCTGGGTCAAATGGTATTTCTATTTTAGTTTCTTGAGAAACCTCCATGTTAATTTCCACAACACTTGAACTAGTTTACATTCCCACTAGCAGTGTAGGAGTGTTCGCCAGCATGTGTTGTTCCTAGTCTTTTGAGTGTTGACCATCATATCAGGTGTTAGGTGGTACCTCATTCTGGTTTTAATATGCTTTTCCCTAATATTTAGCAAGAGACGTTCCCTGTCCTTACATGTGCCTTTTGGTCATCTGAACTTCTTCTTTGGAGAATTGTCTGTTCATATCCTCCGACAATTTTTAAAATGATCTTTTGCTTTTTTGCTGTTGAGGCATGTCAGTCTTTATATATTTTGGATGTTGTGCCCTTATTGGATATGTGATTTGTAAATCCATTGTCCCATACTGTAGGATGCATTTTTTTTCGGCTGATGGTCCCATCTGCTGTACCAAAGCCTTTTGCATTTTGTTGTCCCATTTGTTCATTAAAAAAATTTTTTTTTCCATTGCCCAAGGAGATTCATTTAGGAAAGAGTTCCTCATGTTTATAGCCAAGAGATTTTTGCCAATGTATGCCTCTAAGTGTTTTATTGTTTTGCAACATCTGCACAGGTCTTTTATCCATTTTGAGTTTTCTTTTGTGTGTGGGGTTAGACAATAGTCCAGTTTCATTCTGTTGCATGTAGCTTCCCTGTTTTGCCAACACCAGTTTTTGAGGAGACGGTCATTTCCCCCATTTTATACCCATGGCTCCTTTATTGTATATTAATTGTGCATATATTCTTGGGTTTATACTGGGCTCTCTAGTCTGTTCCATCAGTCTGTGGGTGTGTTCTGGTGCCAGTACCAAATTATCTGTGGCTTTGTAGTAGATCCTGAAGGCGGAGAGCATAATGCACACACATTTTATTCTTTCTTCTCAGGATTCCTTGGCTATTCCGGGCCTTTTGTGGTTTCATATGCCTTTTGGAACTATTTGCTCTAATTCTTTGAAGAATGCTGTTGGTATTTTGAAGTAATTGCATTGAATCTGTAGATTTCTTTAGGCAGGTTGGCTATTTAGAAACGATTAATTATTCCTATCCATCAGCACAGGATGCATTTCCATTTATTGGTATCTTAATTTACTCATGAGTGTCTTGTAGGTTTCATGGTTATATGTCTTAAACTTCTTTGGTTAGTTATATTCCTAGGTTTTTAAAAATATTTTTGATGCAATTGTGAAAGGAATTACTTCCTTGTTTCTTTCTCCTCGGTCATCATTAGTGTATATGAATGCAGCAGAGTTTTGTCTATGAATTTTATGTCCTGCAATGTTACTGAATTCACACTTTAGATCTAGTAGTTTTGGACTAGTTCTTTAGGAATTTCTATGTACAGTATGTCATCTGCAAACAGGGACAGTTTCAATTCTTCCATACCGATCTGGATGCATTTTATTCTTCTGGGTTGACTTGTTGCTGTGCCTAGGGACACCAGAAACATGTTGACTAAAAGTGGGTAGACTGGGCCTCTTTGTCTTATTCCCAATCTTAAAAGGACATGTTTTCAGCTTCTCTGTGTTTAGTATGACGTTGGCTCTGTGTTTGTCAAATATGGCCTTTATTATGTAGGTGTTCTAGCCCTCTATACCCATTTTGTTGAGGGTTTTTCTCATAAATGGATGTTGAATTTTGCCAAATGCATTTCCAGCATCCGTGGAGATGATCATGGGAATTTTATTCCTCTTTGTAGATGTGGTGTATGATGGTGATGGATTTTCTAATGAGCCCCAGGTATGGGATCCCCAGGTCTGGAGAGCGGTTGGGACAGAAGGAGCAAGAGTACAGGACAGGACTGATTGTGTTTTTGTGCCTAGTCTCCATCTAAGGCCTGAACCTGGCCTGACTCTGAAAGAAACCTTGAAAAGTTCCTAAATTCCAGGAACAAGTATCTCAGGAATGTAGGGACGTCTTATCTCAAGACCACCCACCTAGGCCAGCCCATTGTATTGTTCTGTAGGCAATTCAGGTGTATATAAGCCATTCCTGAATAAAGCTTCTTGGCATTCTGCATTCTGCACCAGACAGTTTGCCCTCCTGTCATCTTGTATATACAGCCGAATGACCCCACTCAGGAACTGTTCAACTCCTGCCATCAGGCCCCGGCAGAAATTGGCGCCCGAACAGGGACCTGAGTACGGGGCAGCAACGCCAGGGAGCCAACAAGAGAGAAGACATTGCTGTGGATCTGAAGCACTTCTGCCATAGCAGGCAGGCAAGAAAGTGTGTGGACGGTGGTAAAGACAGGAGTTGAAGAAAAGGACCAACAGTCCGTGAGTATAATAAAAGGCATAATTACCCCGGGGAACAGACACTGAGTTTCTCTTTTACTTTTCTTATAAAAAAAAAGCCATCTGTGGCTCACAACATCAGGCGCTCGTCAGCCACTTAAAAGGGACTAGTCCAGCTGCCGTTCTCAAGTCTCGAGCGACAGGTTCCCCTGTGTTTCCCTCAGAGGATCCCCTGTCTCCCTTGGGAGCTCTGAACGTCAGCTGAGCAGAGGCCAGGATTCCCTTTCAACAGCACCTCCTTGGATGCAAGGGACTGAGGAAAGCCAGGGGCAACTGCGAGAGTCCAGGCTGAGCCTACACTTCAGTGGCTCCTCAAAGGCCCATGTGTCTGGATCCAGACCTCAACAGCCTGACTGGGTATCCGTGAGGAGTGTCTTTTTCTCAGTCTCTGACTTCCAGCCTGCTTTTTCAGGCCGCCTTGGCCTTGGATTCAGGCAAAGGGCACTCCTAGCTCTTTCCTACTTCGTTAAAAATGGAAGTATAAAACCTCATTATCTATACATAATAGTGTTACTGTAGAGATACGTATGGGAAACGGGAATAGCTGTTTGCTCTTTACTTGCGCTTTTGGGCTTTGGCTCTAATCAAAGATAGTTTAGGTCCTAGACATGAGAGGCAGAGATTGGATTCTGCTGAAGGGAAGGTTGAAACCATGAACGCTGAAGCCAGTCGAGTCATTCCTTCCGCACCGCCCGAGACTGCATCGGAAATGGCGGATGAGGAAGAATGAGAGAGCGATGGCAGCTCTTCAGCAGACCTTAAAGGACAAAGGCCCGAAAAATTAGATCTGCCAGATGTTTGCTTGTGTAAAACCTTTAGCAAGCTCATGGCTGAAGGTGCATTGAAATATACTCCTCCAACTCCCCCTCAGTCATTTGTTGCGGGGCTTGATCCCCCTGCGCCGCCTCTTACAGACTTGGCCGTCTCACCTTTAAAACCTAGACCAGATAAAAGACAGCTGTTGCCACCAAAACAGCTTTCTCCCCTGCAAAAGGCTCTGAAGCAAGCTTCAGAGAGAGGGGAAGATACTATTGGTTTTGTAGCCTATCTGGTCTTTGAGGAAGTGGATGAGCAAGGGGTGAGGCACAGAATTCATCAGCCTTTATCATTCAAACAACTTAAAGAGCTGAAAATGGCCTGCTCATCCTATGGAGCCAGTGCTCCATTTACACAAACTATGCTTGAGGCTTTTATGGCTGGTTCTCCCCCGCCCTCTGATTGGAAAGCTATTGCATTAGCCTGTTTAAGGGGAGGAGATTATCTATTGTGGAGATCAGAATATGCAGAGCAATGTCAAAGGGCAGCTGATATTAATAGAGCTCAAAACCATCCAGTAACTTTTGAAATGCTTATGGGTGAAGGGCCCTACAGTGATCTTAACAGGCAGTTAGATTTCGATCCTGCTGCCTATGCACAATAAATGCTGCCGCTAAGCAAGCTTGGATGAAACTGCCCTCAGGGGGGGGCATGATCCAAAGATTTATCTAAAATTAGGCAAGGGCCAGATAAGCCTTTTCAAGATTTTGTCTCTCGTTTGATGCAAACATCTAGCAGATTGATAGGAGATACAGATGCGGGCCTTCTCCTTGTAAAACAATTAGCCTATGAGAATGCAAATTCTGCATGCCAGGCAGCCCTTCGCCCTTTCACAAAAAAGGGCAAAATTTCAGATTATATTAGTCTCTGTTCAGATATCGGCCCAGCTTACACACAAGGGTTAGACATGGCTGCCGTGCTTCAAGGGAAAACAGTCAAAGAAGTGCTTTTCCAGCAGCAGGCTTCCAAAACATGGAATACTTCAGGGCCCCCTGGCAGCTGTTTTGCCTGTGGACAAATGGGTCACCAGATAAGGCAGTGCCAAAACAGAAATAGGAATGAGAGGCCAGGAGATATGGGAAGACAACCGGGTCTCTGTCCTCGCTGCAAACGAGGCAATCATTGGGCGACAAAATGTAAGTCAAGAAGAGATGTAAATGGAAATAAACTAGATCAGGAACAGGGAAACGGGAGGAGGGGCCAGCCCCAGGCCCCAAACAGTGTTATGGGTCTCTCCAAGCCTTCGTCCCGAGGCAAGGAAATCTGTTTGTGACCTCTACCGAGCCACCTCAGGCAGCACAAGACTGGACCTGAGTCCCTCCTCCTACACAATACTAACCCCAGAGATGGGCATGCAGGCCCTTCCCACAGGAGTGTCCGGACCACTCCCTGCTGGATGTGTAGGATTTTTATTAGGCAGAAGCTGTGCCACCATGAAAGGCCTTTTAGTAGCATCAGGTGTGATAGACCCAGATTATGAGGGAGAAATAAAAATTATGGCTCATTCACCAGCAGCCATAACAGTCATACAACTCCCTCAGAGAATTGCACAATCAATTCTCCTTCCAAAAGTAGAATCTCCAAACAAATATATAAAGGATAAAAGAGGTCAGGTGGGTTTTGGCTCGTCTGATGCATATTGGGTTCATCCCACTGGCAATAAACGCCGAGAATTAACATTAACCATAAGAGGAAAAAGAATAAAAGGGCTCCAAGATACTGGAGCTTATCTATCTGTTTTTCCAGTGATCAATGGCCCTTTGAGTGGCCTAAACAACCTACAGTGACACACCTTCAAGGCATAGGCCAAAGTCAAAATTCAGAGCAGAGTGGTGTTATTTTGTTATGGAGGGTTGATGAAAATCATAGTGGCAGCTTTCAACCATATATTGTTTGCGGCCTTCCAGTCAATCTATGGGGAAGAGATGTTATGAAAGAAATGGGAGTATACCTGTATAGCCCCAATGATAAAGTCACTACCCAATTATTAGACCAAGGACTTCTTCCCACACAGGGACTCTAGGCTAAGGGACAGGGCATCAATCAACCTCACATAACTCCCTCTAGAAGAGACAGACAAGGACTAGGATATTTTTAATAGAGGCCTCTGAGTCCCCTACTCCCCATGCAGATCCAATAACATGGTTCAGCGATACCCCTGTATGGGTGGATCAGTTGCCTCTTTCAGCTGAAAAAATAGAAGCGGCAGAGCTGCTAGTGCAGGAGCAACTCGACCGCGGTCATATAGAAACTTCCAATTCACCATGGAACTCACCTATATTTGTTATAAAAAAGAAATCAGGGAAGTGTAGGCTGCTACATGACCTAAGGAAGGTTAATGAAACTATGGAATTAATGGGAGCATTACAACCTGGGCTTCCTTCCCCATCTGCTGTTCCACAGGGCACCTTTAAAGTGATACTAGACCTGAAAGATTGCTTTTATACCATCCGCCTGGCAGAAAAAGAGAGTAAAAGATTTGCCTTTAGTGTGCCATCTGTTAATTTTAAAGAACCCATGAAACGTTATCAATGGAAAGATCTTCCTCAGGGTATGGCAAATAGCCCGACCCTTTTCCAAAAGTTTGTAGCCAAGGCTATAGAATTAACCAGAAAGAAATATAAACAAGTGTATATTATACATTATATGGATGATATTCTCATTGCTCATCAGAATGAGGGGATAGTCCTCGCAGCCTTCAGTTCTATACAGAAAGATTTAGCTAACGCAGGGCTTGTTATTGCTCCAGAAAAGATTCAAACTCAGCCGCCCTTTCAGTACTTAGGAAAAACTCTGTATCCAAAGGTCATTCTACCTCAGAAAATACAATTAAGAAAAGATGATGTAAAAACATTGAATGATTTTCAAAAATTACTAGGAGACATAAACTGTGTATGACCTCATTTAAAATTATCTACAGGAGAGTTAAAGCCTTTGTTTGAAATCTTAAAAGGTGGTCCAGACCCATCTTCTGCCAGAACACTCACTCCTGAAGGGAGAGCTGCCTTAGAAAAGGTTGAACAAGCCATAGAGCATCAGCAACTTTCATATACTGATTATTCAAAAGATTTAGACGTTTATGTGTTGGCTTCCTCACATACCCCGACTGCTGTAATATGGCAGGAAGGACCTCTTTTGTGGGTACACCTCCCTGTCTCACCTGCAAAAGCACTTACCACTTACCATGAAGCAGTCTCTGCCGTATTTCAACTTGCCAGAGAAAGTGGGCGTAGATACTTTGGCAGAGATCCAAATTACCTCCGGGTCCAATTTAAGAAGGATCAGATTACTTGGTTGGTTGCTTCTTCTGATGCTTGGGGGCTGGCATTTGCTAGCTTTGCGGGAGAGATAGGTACCCATATGCCCAATAATAAGTTGCTTCAATTCACAGACATACAAGAATTTATTTTTCCAAAAATAGTGCATAAAGCACCTATTGAAGGAGCTGAGAATGCATTTACTGATGGCTCCTCAAATGGAAAATCTGTCTTTGTATTTAAAAACCAAACTTACACATTTTTCAATCCCACCTCTTCAGCACAAATAGCAGAACTTCATGCTGTTGCAGCTTTGTCTTCTGCTACCCCCACTGAGCCTTTCAACTTATGGACAGTCAATATGTTGCAAAATTTATTCCCCCCCTAGAAACTGCTGCAGCTGTAGAATCTCTCAGTGTAGAAATTAGAAAGTTATTCACCCAGATACAAACACACATACACCATCGTAAAGTCCCCTGCTTTGTGGGACACGTCAGAGCACACACAGGCCTACCAGGTGCCTTATCCATAGGAAATTCTTAGGGTGTCCTTGCTACCTGCAATGTTTTCCTCTCCCAATTACAGCAAGCTCAGCAATCCCATGCTTTACATCATCAAAATAGTCAAAGCTTAGGACAACAATTCCAAATTTCTCGAGAGGCCGCCAGACAGATAGTAAAGCAGTGTCCCAGATGTCCCACTCATCACACTGTTCAACACCAGGGAGTTAATCCCCTGGGTATTGTGCCTAATCAGCTACGGCAAACGGATGTTACAAAAATACCTGAGTTTGGAAAACTTAAGTATGTCCATATGTCTATAGACACCTATTCTGGCTTTATTATGGCAACAGCACAACTGGAGAAGCCACTAAACACGTTATAGCCCATTGCTTAAAATGCTTTAGCATTGCAGGAGTGCCAAAAGAGATTAAAACAGACAATGAAACTGGCTATACCAGCCGTGCATTTCAGCATTTCTGCAAGCAATTTCAAATCCTTCACAAAACAGGTATGCCTTACAATCCCCAAGGACAAGGTATTGTGGAAAGGACACACAGTACCCTGAAGCATCAGCTTCAAAAAATAAAAAAGGGGGAGTTGTACCCAGAAACTCCGGCAAACTATTTAAACCATGCACTTTTTATTTTAAATTTTCTCACTGTAGATGCACAGAGCAGGTCTGCAGCGGATAGATTTTGGCATCCAAAAATAAAAGATTCATATGCTATGGTGAGGTGGAAGGATCCTCTCACCGGTCATTGGAAAGGTCCAGATCCAGTATTAATCTGGGGACGAGGGCATGTTTGTGTTTTTCCACAGGATGCAGAAGGAGCCAGGTGGCTCCCAGAAAGTTTGGTCCACCATGCTGAAGTTCATACTCCTCTGCATTCTGCTGACTGCCGCGGGAGCCAACCACACACACTGGGCACTTGTGCAAGGCCCTCCGATCCTCCACCCAGCGGTTTGGGATGGCCCGGAGATCATTGTCCAGGTCAATGATACCAGGATTCTCGGCCATCCTTCTACCTCCAGAAATTTACCTGCCCTGAGCCTCTATCAGAAATTATTCAGCCGAAGGAAAAGGAATGCCGGTGTGCTTCCATGGTGGGCCTTCTGACAATTGAATCAATGTTATGGACAACAAAAATAACAGAGTGCTCATTCAGACGGTGAATACCTCCTATTCTGGGATGACTAACGATTCCAAGTGTAAATCCAAATGTGACTATGACCATGGACATCCTTTCCCCCTCAGCAAGTGAATTATTGTGTCACAGAGAATACGACGTTTAATCTTATCGACCTGTTGTGTAGAAAGAACCCAAAAACGGTGTAATGTGTCAACAGGGCACTATTGGGACTGGTCTACCTGCGATAACTGTTTGTTATCATCAGCTGACGGCTGTAATGTGGTGGTCTAGTAATGGGCATCTTCAAACTTATATTTGGAAGCTGGCATCTGCGTCAGGATGAAGGGTGAACATGAATGATCAAAATAAGGAGTGGAGTTGTAATGGTAATGCAAAAGATTTTACAGTGCTTGCTTGTGTCAATCCCTCTTATGTTCTATTAATCGGTGATGTTTATGTAAATGTGGGGAATAATTCATAATTCAATGTTAGCTGTAATAATTGTAACCTTACTTCCTGTGTAACTTCTCTCTCAGAAATTCAGGCTGCCGATTCTGTAGATAATTTGGATCATAATGTGTCTCTTGCCTGGGCCACCCAAGAATCAAGTGGTTCCAAGATGGAACATAAGCTCCAGGCTTTAGAGCATACGTGCTTTACTTGTGTGATCAATTTAATGTGTTGAGAACTAGAAAGTTACATCAAGAGATAATAGCTATCCATGAGGCAAAATTAGATTTGTCACCAGAAAAATTAGCAGAAGAGTTTTTGGAAGGTTTCCATGGTCCCCAACTGGGCCTCTACCAAAATAGATCTTGAGCTCCTTCATTGTCTGCGCTCTAATGCTCTCTGTTCTACTTATATTGGTCCCTTCAGCACTACGTTTGGTAGAAAAAGTGCTGAAGCAAATCTATGGAAGCCTCCACAAGCAAAACTTATCACTCAAACCCCCCAGCCAATTTTGGCTTAGGAGGCTGGATAGCCAGTGACGGGTAAGGCAAGAAGGGGAGTGGACCAACCTAAGACAGGGAATGGTTCATGCAACCCTCAGCCTGATGACGGGTAAGGCCATCCCCGTTTTGACCAACCGAAGACAGGCACAGTCATTCCATAAATTCAAGCATTTTAAAAAATAATAAAGGTTGAGATGTGGAGAGCGGTTGGGACAGAAGGAGCAAGAGTACAGGACAGGACTGATTGTGTTTTTGTGGCCAGTCTCCATCTAAGGCCTGAACCAGGCCTGACTCTGAAAGAAACCTTGAAAAGTTCCTAAATTCCAGAAACAAGTATCTCAGGAATGTAGGGAGGTCTTATCTCAAGACCACCCACCTAGGCCAGCCCATTGTATTGTTCTGTAGGCAATTCAGGTGTATATAAGCCATCCCTGAATAAAGCTTCTTGGCATTCTGCATTCTGCACCAGACGGTTTGCCCCCCTGTCATCTTGTATATACAGCCCAACACCCCCACTCAGGAACTGTTCGACTCCTGCTGGCAGGCCCCAGCACCCAGGCAGTGACCTCACTTCTGTGATGATTGAGCCCAACAGAATTTGGAACCCCAGGAACCTGGCAGCACAATCACGGTCCAGCCCTTTCCCCAGGTCAGTTGGTTTGAGATGCTTGAAGTAGCGCTATGTTGGATCGAGGCTCAGTCCAGGTGCCTCTGTCCATGTGCTCAGAGTGAGCCAGATGTACCACAGGGAGGTGTAGTTCCAGGTGGCCAAAGAAGGTAGAGCCCAGAGATTGAAGTGGTACTGTCTTGGCATGAGTGTCTTTAGGGAAGGTATTTACACTGGCTTTGTTCTGTGATGTGCAGTGCTGTCCATACCACAGCCCACTAAGGGATAGGAGCTGTCTCCCTAGGATGTAATGGCGAGCACCTGTTTATGTATACGTTTATCATGTATTTATAGATTACACGATTGTCTGTGAGCCCTCAAGGGTTAGGGAGTAGCCTGACTTGTTCACTCCTAGTTCCACAAGACTTATTACAGTGCCTGTTCCTTGTGGTCATTAACAGGCGGCTGAAGGAAGGAGTGGACAAACTCTCCAATTTTTAACTTTTACATGTTTTTATTTTTCTATCATTAATGTAGAATTACTTTAATAACATTATGGGTACTAGGCACCCCCTATATCAATTCTCCACCACATACCCCATTGCAGTCACTGTCCATCAGCATAGTAAGATGCTATAGAAATACTACTTGTTCTCTCTGTGTTATACTTATTTCCCTGTGTCTCCCACCATACAGTATACATGCTAATCATAATGCTCTTTCCCCATTATCCCTCCCATCCCAGCCATCCTCGCCAATCCATTTCCCTTTTGTAACTGTTAGTCCATTCTTAGTTTCTGTGAGTCTGCTGCTCTTTTGTTCCTTCAGCTGTTTCTTTGTTCTTATATTCCACAGATGAGTTAAGTCATGTGATACTTGTCTTACTCTGCCTGACTTATTTCACTGAGCATAATACCCTCTTGCTCCATCCACGTTGTTGCAAATGGTGGGTTTTGTTTCTTTCTTATGGCTAAGTAACATTCCATTGTGTATATGTACCAGTATTTTCTCTATCCATTCATCTACTGACAGACACTTGGGTTTCTTCCATATCTTGGCTATTGTAAATTGTGTTGCAAAAAACATAATGCTTTCATATATCTTCTTGAATCTGAGAATTTGTTTTCTTTTGATTAATTGCAGGAAGGTCAAATGGTATTTCTATTTTTTGTTTTTTGAACGACCTCCATATTATTTTCCACAAGGCTTGAACTAGTTTATATTCCCACCAGCAGTGTAGGAGAGTTGGGCAGCATTTGTTGTTCCTAATCTTTCGAATGTTGACCGTCCTAACTGGTGTGAGGTGATACATCATTCTGAATTTAATGTGCTTTTCCCTAATATTTAGCAAGCGACGTGCCACATCCTTACACGTGCCTGTTGACCATCTGAATTTCTTCTTTGGAGAAGTGTCTGTTCCTATCTTCTGACCATTTTCTCAATGGTCATTTGCTTTTTGGCTGTTGATGCATGTGACTTCTTTATGTATTTTGGCTGATAAGCCCTTATTGTATATGATGTTTAGGAATGTATTGTCCCATACTGTAGGAAACGTTTTCGTTCTGCTGATGGTGCTCTCTGCTGTACAGAAGGTTTATAGCATGGTATTGTCACATTTGTTTATTTTTGCGTTTGTTTACATTGCCCAAGGAGATCCATTCAAGATAGACGTTCTCATGTTTATAGTCAAGAGATTTTTGCCTATGTTTTCTTCTACAAGATTTATGGTTTGCTGACATTCATTCAGGTCTTTATCCATTTTGAGTTTTCCTTTGTGTGTGGGTTTAGGCAGTAATCCAGTTTAATTCTCTTGCATGTAGTTGCCCAATTTTTAAAACACCAGTTGGTGAAGAGACTGTCATTTCCCCATTGTATATCCATGGCTCCTTTATTGTATATTAATTATCCATATATGCTTGGTTTTATATCTGGCCTCTCTAGTCTGCTCCATCTGTCTGTGGGTGTGGTTGGGTGCCAGTACCAAATTGTCTGTGGCTTTGTAGGAGAGCTTGTAGTCAGGGAGCATAATCCACCCACCTTTTCTTCTTTCTTCTCAGGATTGCATTGCCTATTTGGGTTCTTTGTTGTTTCGTGATAGTTCATGAATTTTTGAACTATCTCTCTAGCTTGTTGAAGAATGCTGTTGATATTTTGATAGAAACTGCATTGAATCTGTGCATCACCTTAGGCAGGATGGCCAGTCTGACAAGACTAATACTTCCTATCCATAGGCACGGGATGTATTTCCATTTATTGGTTTCTTTAGTTTCTGTCATGATTGTCTTGTACATTTCACAGTTATATGTCTTAAGCTTCCTTGGTTGGGATCATTCCTTGGTATTTTATTTTTTATGATGCAGATGTGAGTGGAATTTTCCCTGGTTTCTCTCTCCTAGTTAATCATTAGTGTACATGAGGGCAACAGAATTCTGTGTATTAATTTTGAATAATTCAACCTTGCTGAATTCAGATATTACATGTTGTAGTTTTGGAGTGGATTGTTTATGTATTTTCATGTACAATATCAAGTCAACTGCAAAAGGAACATTTTATCCTCTTCAATACCAATGTGGTTGCATTATATTTCTTTGTGTTGATTGATTGCCGTTTGTAGGATGCCATAGCCATGTTGACTAGTGGTGGGGAGAGTGGGCAATCTTGTCTTATTCCCAATCTCAAATGGACAAGATTTCAGCTTCTCCTTGTTATGTATGATGTTGGCTGTGTCTTGGTCATATATGGCCTTTATTATGTTGAGGTACTTGCCCACTCTACACATTTTGTTGAGTGTTTTTATCATGAGTAGATGTTGAATTTTGTCGAATGCTTTTCAGCATCTATGAAGATGATCATGGGCTTTTGTCCTTTTGGTTGATATTTTGGACAAAGATAATGGACTTTTCTATTATTGTACCATCCGCATGTCTGGAATGAATCCTACGTTATCCTGATGAGTGATCCTTGTGTTGTATTTCTGAATTTGGTTTGGAGTATTTTGTTGAGTATTTTTGCATCTATGTTCATCAGGGATATTGGCTTGTGATTGTCTTTTTTGTGGTGTCTTTGCCTCGTTTTGGTATTAGAGTGATGCTTGCCTCATTGAATGAGCTTGGAAGTATTCCCTCCTTTTCCCCTTTTTGGAAAACTTAAATCAGTGTCTGTATTAGGTCTTCACTAAATGTTTGAAAAAATTCAGCAGTGAAGTCATGTGGTTCAGCGATTTTTTTTTGTTTGTTTATCGTTCTTTGTATAATTTTAATAGAAGCCCTTTATCAGAGATGCGTTTTGCAAATAAAATTCCCAGTCTATTTCTTGCTTTGAGTGCATTGACCTAGGTCCTCCACAGACAAGAAAAAATTAATTTTATAAAGTCCACCTAATTATGTTTATTTGTGGCTTGGCTTTAGGTGTTTGGTGTTAAATCTCATCCCTAAACACAAGGTCATGAAGATCCCTTTAGTAGTCTTATTCAAGAATTTTAGTACCTGTTCATTTCAAATTTGTTCATTGTCGATTTTGCTGTAAGTTGTAGAATTCGTGTATACATGCATTTTATTCCATATGATTTCCAGCATATCGCTCCTTAACCATGTTTGGAGGAGACAAGGCATATCTTCTCCCGTTATTCAATGTCCACGTTTATGTCATTGATAAGGTTTGCCGGGGGGGTTGAGACTTGTTTATCGATCGGGTGCGAATTCAGGTACCTGTTAGAGTTCGGGTTTGTGTTAGGTTTTGCGTTAAGTGTTTGGGGTGGCTACGGTTACGTTCAGAGGTAGGGTCAGGTTAAATGTTAGTGTATGGTGAGATTGAGGTTTAAGTTTATGGTGAGGTGTGTGTGACGACGAGGGTGAGGATCAGGGGATGTGGGTGTATGTGGAATAGCGTTAGGGTTTTTAGGATTAAGTTACGGTGTGGGATAGTGTTAGGATTTGGGTTTAGGTAGAGCATTTACATAAGAGTTAGTTTAACGATTATCGTTATATCTGCATGTGGGGAGGTTTAGGGAGCCAGACTTATGCTTACGGTTAGTATTAGTTTTATTGTGGGGATAGGGTTAAGATGATAGTGAAATTTAAGGTTCAGTGTTAGGTTTGGGTTTAGTTTTGGTTTTGTTGTACAGTTAGGTGTGGGTGAAGGTGACAATGAGTGGGAGGGGTTAGGTTGAAGGGCCAAGGTTAGGGTTAGTGTTAGGGTTCAGTGTACATTTATTATGGGGTTACAGTAGAGTTACGTTTCACACTTAATGTTAGTTTTAGGGTTAGGTTTGGGTTGATTCTTACACTTAGGTGTGGGAGAAAGTGTGAGAGTGAGTGGCCAGTGTTAGAATTAGGGTTACGTGTTTTATGATTATTTTTATTTTTGTATCATTTGTATACAATTACATGAGCAACACTGTGGTTACTAGATTCCCCCATTATCAAGTCCCCACACACAGCCCTTTATAGTCACTGTCCATCCGCATAGATGCTATTGAGCAACTACTTTTCTTCTCTGTGCTATACTCCCTTCTTTGTGATTTACCCTACTTTATGTGTGCTAATCATAATGCCCAATCTATCCCTTTTCCCTCCCTTCTGACCCACTCTCTCCAGTCACTTTCCCTTTGGTAACTCAGTCCATTCTTGGTTTCTGTGATTCTGCTGCTGTTTTGTGTCCTCAGTTTTTTCTTGGCTCTTACCCTGCACAGATGAGTGAAACCATTTGAT
Organism: Smutsia gigantea; assembly: GCA_032199065.1. NCBI lineage: Eukaryota > Metazoa > Chordata > Mammalia > Pholidota > Manidae > Smutsia > Smutsia gigantea. The sequence goes on along the minus strand of JAVSCE010005987.1, from coordinate 31,584 downwards.
ACTTGTCTTTGTCTGCCTGGCTTTTTCACTGAGCATAATACCTTCTAGCTCCATCTGTGTTGTTGCAAATGGTAGGATTTGTTTCCTTCATAGGCTGTGTAGTATTCCATTCTGTATATATACCATCTCTTCTCTATCCATTCATCTACTGATGGACAATTAAGTTGCTTCCATATCTTGGCTGTTGTAAATTGTGCTGCAATGAACATAACGGTGCCTGTCTTTTTGAATCTGAGATGGTGTTTTGTTTGGGAAATTCTGCCAGTGGAATACCTGGGTCAAATGCTATTTCAATTTTTAGTTTTTTGTTGAACCTTCATATTCCTTTACACAACACTTGAAGTAGTTTATATTTGCACCCGAAGTGTACGAGTGTTCTCCAGCATGTGTTGTTCCTAGTCTTTTGAATGTTGACCTTCCTAACAGGTGTGTGGTAATACTTCATGCTGATTTTGATGTGCTTTCCCCTAATGTTTAGCAAGCGACTTTCCCTGTCCTCACATGTTCCTGTTGGCCATCTGAATTTTTTATTTTGAGAAATGTCTTTCATATCCTCTGACTATTTGTAATATGTTCCTTTACTTTTTGGCTTTTGAGGCATGTGAGTTCTTTATATATTTTGTATGTTAAGCCCTTTTTGGATATGTCATTCAGAAATATTGTCCCATACTGCAGGCTGCTTTTGTTCTGCTAGGGGTGCCCTCTGCTGTATAGAAGTTTTTTATCATGATGTTTTCCTATTTGTTCATTTTTGCTTTTGTTTCTTTGCCCAAGGTGATTCATTCAAGATAGAGTTTCTCATGTTTATAGTCATGAGATTTTTGCCTCCGTGTTCCTCTAAGAGTTGATGGTTTCTTGACATCCATTCAGCTCTTCTATCCACTTTGAGTTTTCTTTTTGTATTTAGGGTAAGAGAGTAAGTCAGTGTCATTCCTTTGCATGTAGCTGTATAGTTTTGCTAACACGAGTTTTTGAAGAGACTGTCCTTTCCCCCCGTGTATATGCATGGCTCCTTTGTTCTATATTAATTGTCCATATGTCCTTAAGTCTTTATCTGGCCTCTCTGGTCTGTTCCACTGGTCTGTTTATGTGTTCTTTGTGTCAGTACCAAATTGTCTCTTGCTTTGTAGTAGAGCTTGAAGTCCGGGAGCATAATCCACTCAGGTTTTATTCTTTCTTCTCAGGATTGGCTTTTCTACTCTGGATCTTTGGTGGTGCCATATGAATTTTTTGAACTATTTGATGTAGTTTATTGAAGCATGCTGTTGGTATTATCATAGTAATTGCATTGAAACTGTAGAATGCTATAGTCAGGATGGCCATTTTGACAATATTATTTATTCCTATCCAGGAACATGGACGTTTTTCCATTTATTGTTATCTTCTTTAATTTCTCTCATGAACGTCTTGTTGATTTCAGAGTATGACTTCACCTCCTTGGTTAAGTTTATTCTTAGGTATTTTATTCTTTTGGATTCAACTGTGAATGGGATTGTTTTCTTGATTTCTATTTCTGCTAGTTCATCATTAGTGTATAGGAATGCAATAAATTTCTGTGTACTAATTTTGTATCCCACAACTTTACTAAATTCAGATATGATATCCAGTAGTTTTGGAGTTGATTCTTCAGGATTTTTAATGTACAATATCATGTGATCTTGAAACAGGGACAGCTTGATTTCTTTATTGCCAATCTGGATGCCTTTTATTTCTTTGTGTTGTCTGATTGCCATATCTATGACCACTCCAACTCTGTTGAATGACAGTCTGGAAACGGAGCATTCTTGTCTTGTTCCTGATCTTAAAGGAAAAGCTTTCAGCTTCTCGCTGCTATGTGTAATGTTGGCTACGGGTTTGTCATATGGCTTTTATTATGCTGAGGTACTTGCCCTCCATACCCATTTTGTTGAGAGTTTTTATCATGAATGGATGCTGAATTTTGTCAAATGCTTTTTCAGCATCTCTGGAGATGATTATGTGGTTTTTGTCCTTTTTGCTGATGTGGTGGATGATGTTCATGGATTTTTTAATGGTGTACCATCATAGCATACCTCTGATGAATCCCACTTGGTCATGATGGATGATCTTTTTATGTATTTTTGAATTTGGGTTGCTAACAATTTGTTGAATATTTTTGCATCTAATCATCGTGAATATTGATCTGTAATTTTCTTTTTTGCCTAGTTTTGCTATTAGAGTGATAGTGGCTTCAAAGACCGAGTTTTGGAGAATTCCTTCCTCTTCTACTTTTTGGAAAACTTTAATGAGAATGGGTGTTACATCTTCCCTAAATGTTTGATGAAATTCAGCAGTGAAACCATCTGGTCCAGGAGTTTTGTTCTTAGGTAGTTTTTTCATTAAAAATTCCATTTCTTCACTGGTAAGTGGTCTATTCAGATTTTCTTTTTCTTCCTGGGTCAGCCTTGGAAGGTTTTATTTTCGTAGAAAGTTTTCCATTTCTTCTAGTTTATCTAGTTTGTTACCATATAGTTTTTCATAGTATTCTCTCATAATTCTTTGTATTTCTATGGTGTCTGTAGTGATTTTTCCTTTCTCATTTCTCATTGTTTATGTGTGTAGACTCTCTTTTTTTTTAATAAGTCTGGCTAGGGGTTTATCTATTTTGTTTATTTTCTTGAAGAATCAGCTCCTGCTGTCATTGATTCTATTGTTTTATTCTTCTCAATTTTATTTATTTCTGCTTTAATCTTTATTATGTCCATCCTTCTACTGACTTTGTGTCTCATTTTTTCTTCCTTTTCTAGTTTCCCTAATTATGAGCTTACACTCATCATTTTAGATTGTTCTTCTTTCCTGAGGTAGGCCTGTATTGCAATATATTTCCCTGTGAGCACAGCATTTGCAGTGTCCCACAGATTTTGTGGTGTTGAATTACTGTTTTCATTTGTCTCCATATATTGCTTGATTTCTGTTTTTATTTGGTCATTGATCCATTGAATATTTAGGAACATGTTATTAAGGATCCATGTGTGTTGCCTTTATCATTTTCTTTGAGTAATTTATTTCTAGGGTCATGCCCTTATGATCTGAGAAGCTTGTTGGTACAATTTCAATCTTTTGGAATTTAGTGAGGTACTTTATGTGGCCTAGTATGTGATCTATTCTTGAAAATGTTCCATATGCACTTGAGAAGAATGTGTATTCTGCTCCTTTTGGATGGAGTGCTGTGTAGATGTCCTTTAGGTCCATTCTGTTCTAATATTTTGTTCAGTGCCTATGACTCTATTTTCTGACTAATTGATCTGTTCCTTGTAGTGAGTGGTGTGTTGACGTGTCCCAAAATTGCAGTCTATTTTCCCCTTAATTCTGTTAGTATTTGTTTCACATATGTAGGTGATCCTGTGTTGGGTGCATAGATATTTATAATAGTTATATCCTTTTGTTGGACTGTCCCCTTTATCATTAGGTAATGTCTTTCTTTGTCTCTTGTTACTTTCTTTGTTTTGAAGTCTATTTTGTCTTGTAAAAGTACTGCAATTCGTGCTTTTTTCTCCATATTGGTTGCATGAAATATCTTTTTCCAGCCCTTTACTTTGGGTCCGTGTTTGTCTTTGGGTTTAGAGTGAGCCTCTTGTAGGCAGCATATTGATGGGTCTTGGGTTTTTTTATTTTACTTTTTCTAAATTTTGCTATTATTAATATACAATTACATGAGCAACATTATGGTTACTGGAATCCCCCTGTTATCAAGTCCCCACCACATACCCCATTGCAGTCATTGTCCATCAGCGTAGTAAGCTGTTATACAATCACTACTAGTCCTCTGTGTGTTATACTGTTTTCCTCGTATCCCTCCACCCCACCCCAAACCCCACTACATTGTGTGCTTATTGTAATAGCCTTCTTTTCCCCTTATACCCCCCTTCCCACCGATCTTCCCCTGTCCCTTTCCCTTTGGTAACTGTTAGTCCATTCTTAGGTTCTGTGGGTCTGCTGCTGTTTTCCTCCTTCATATTCTTTGTTCTTATACTCCACAGATGAGTGAAATCATTTGATACTTGTCTTTCTCTGCCTGGCTTATTTCACTGAGCATAATACCATTTAGCTCCATGCATGTTGTTGCAAATGGTAGGATCTGTTTTCTTCTTATGGCTGAATAATATTCCATTGTGTATATGTACCACATCTTCTTTATCCGTTCATCTACTGATGGACACTTAGGTTGCTCCCATTTCTTAGCTATTGTAAATAGAGTTGTGATAAACATAGGGAACATAGGGTGCATGTGTTTTTTTTGAAACTGGGCTGCTGCATTCTTAGGGTAAATTCCTAGGTGTGGAATTCCTGGGACAAATGGTGTTTCTAGTTTGAGCTTTGTGAGGAATCTCCATACTTCTTGGGGTGTTGTTTTTTTATCCATTCAGTGACTCTACATCCTTTTATTGGTGCAATCAGACCATTTACATTTAGCATGATTATCGATAGGTATGTATTTATTGCCATTGCAGGCTTTGGATTCCTGGTTACCAAGGGTTCAAGGGTAATTCTTTTACTATCTAATAGTCTAATTTACTCACTTTGTATGCTATTGCAAACATAATCTAACAATTCTTTTATTTCTCCTCCTTTTTATTCCTCCTCCATTCTTTGTATGTTATGAATCATATTCTGTACTTTGTCTATCCCTTGGGTGACATCTATTTAGTGTTAGGAATACTTCCATCTACAGGAGACCCTCCAAAATGCACTGTAGAAGTGGTTTGTGCGAGGTAAACTCTCTCAGTTTTTGCTTATCTGAACACTGTTTCATCACTACTTCCAAATTTAAATGATAACCTTGCCAGGTAGAGTATTCTTGGTTCAAGATCCTCCTGCTTCACTGTATTAAATATATTATGCCACTCCCTTCTGGACTGTAGATTTCTGTTCAGAAATCTGATGGTAGTATGATGGGTATTTCTTTGTTTGTGATCTTTTTTCTCCATCTGCCTGCTTTTAGAAGTCTGTCTTAATCCTTGGTCTTTGCCATGATAATTAGTATGTCTTGATGTTGTCTTCCTTGAGTCCCTTGTGTTGGGAGATCTGTGTATCTCCATTACTTGAGACACTATGTCCTTTCCCAGATTGGAGAAGTTTTCAGCAATTACCTCCTCAATGACACTTTCTATCCCTTTTTATCTCTCTTCTTCTTGTGGTACCCTTATTATATGATATTGTTTAGTTTGTATTGGTCACAGTTCTCTCGATATTCTTTCATTCTTAGAGATTCTTTTTTTTCTCTGTGCCTCAGCTTCTTTGTATTCCCCTCTGTAATTCCTATTCCATTTACCATCTCTTCTGCTACATCTAATCTGATTTTAAATCCCTCCATCATGTTTCATTTCAGATATGGAATTCCTTAATGATTGAATCTCTGTCTTTAAGTCATTCCTGAGATCTTGATTATTTTTCTGTACCTCCGTAAACATGTTTATGATTTTTATATAGAACTCACTTTCAGGAGGATTGGTGAGTTCAGTTCATTTGGCCTTTTTTCTGGATTTTGTGAGATTTTGGTCTGAACCATGTTCTTTTCAGGTTTGATATTTCTGTGTGGTGCCTTGTAGGGCCCAGAAGCTCCAGTCTCGAGACCTTCTCAGCCCCTAGAATGAGGATTGGAGTCATAGGGGAGCAGGCCTGGTGCCTGGGGAGGAGGAAAGGTCTGTTTCCGGATTCCCGTCTGCCATGCCTTTCTCCAGTATCAGAGCCAGTGGGCTGAGCACACAAATATAAACCTCTGCGCTTTGCATCTCTAGCTGTTGTTGGCAGGGCTGCCCTCTGAGTGGCCTGGTACCAAGACATGACTGCCGGTTTAATGGCCAGTGTGCTGAGGCCAGAAGGAAGGCACAGCAGGCTGTGAATCACAGTGGGGGGCCTTGTAGCTGTGCTGGCAGCCAGGGTTTGGATCTTCTAAAGGTCCTCAAAGTTCCAATCTGCTGGGCAAAGTGCCCCCAGACAACCTTGACCTGCTATCTCTTCTCCCAGGCATCAAGCTACGTGCAAACCCCACCTCTTCAGCAGCTTTCTCGCTGTTCTGAAGCATCTCATACTGTCTGCTTTTTCTTTGTCCCAAAGCGGCTAGGTGTTGATCCCATCCTCTAAAAACGGCCACAATCTGTTTCTCAAGCACTCCGCATGTCCCAGCTCCCCATCCTCCAGAGCACCACACGTTGTAGATTTCTGCTCGCAAAGTGTATCTCCAGGACTAGGTATTCAGCAGTCCCAGGCCTCCACCTCCTGCCCCTGCTCAGTTTCTCTTCCTCCTGCTAGTGAACTGGGGTGTCGGAAGGGCCTGGGTCTCACCGGATCAAGGCTTTGATGCGTTACCCTGTTTCATGAGGTCTGCTCTGTTCGTGAGGTCTGTATGTCTTCTGGTTCTGCCTTCTTTCCTGTTGCTCTTTTAAGGTTAATTGTATTATCTATATTTATTAATGCTCCATGGTTTTGGGAGAAGTTCTCTGTCTCACCTGTCATCACCAGTTTGAATCTCCCTGAAATTGCTTTCCACTAATTATAAATGTTTTGATGAAGAGTATGACCTATGCATTTGCAAGCATTTATCAGATTAAAAAATTCTTATAATTAGATTCCTGATTCAATAAAATGCAAGTATTTCTAATACTTTTGATGCATATGGTTAGAACACTACCCTGAAAGGATAAGAGTTTTCTTCTTACTGTCATTGAATCAGAATACCTATTTACAAATTTTAATACTTGGTTTTGATATATAGTGTATATTTAACTTAAATCCTGACAATAGAACGTTTTTTTCCATTTTATTTTTTAAAAACACCACCTAATTCCAACATTTATCTTTTAGGTTACGGTTCCCCTGACTCATCTCATCAGTGTCTTCCATTCACCAAAAAGCACCTCTATTTGTGTCAGTGCATCAGTTTCTCAAAAGCAGCGTGCAGTTGTATCTCCTCTCCATGAGGCTCCCAGCAGTGAGTTATTGGTATTTATCAGGGGTGTGGGAGCAAGCCTTTCTGTTTTAGCACATGGCAAACATGTTTGCAGTTTCTATGGTTAGGTTAATTGTAACAAAGTGATTGATATCTTCAGTTTGATCTCTTATATGATGAAGGATGCCTAATTGTGGATTTTTTGTACATATTGAAAAGTTGTTTTATTCTTTAATATTCAATTTGTAAAAAAATTTGTATGAAACATTTATTTGGTATTTACTTTCTAGGTCACTTCATGTGTGATGACATCATTTACATATTCTTTAGTGTTGCTCCAACAGTAGCAGTTAACTGAACATACTTTTATCCCAAGTCTCAGGGAAGATTGAAAATAGTAAGAAGTTATCTTCTTTTGCTTTAAAGGATCTGATTAATCAGTGTAATTGAACAATTAATGTATAAGTACATGAAAATGAAATGTATAAGGTATACAAGTATACTATCACTCTTCAGGGGATTATAAAATCAGTGTTGCCTAAGACATAGGGAATTCCCAACCTAGGAACCTTTTGTTTATAAGATTCAGTAATACAGTTGTTGCTTTACAACTTTTCCTTAGCATTTGACCTTACTGAGGAGATATTACTTTAAAAATATCTACTTCGCTTAAGTGAATGATGTTACACTGATGTTTTTTAAAATTTTCTGTCTGTTTCGCTGGACTTCTTTTCATTTCTGACCCCTTAAATATTGGGTGGGCTGCATGTTTATCCTAAATCTAATTGTCATTGTGCACCTTCTCCCAGGGCATGTTACCCATTTTTATGTCTTCACTTAACATCTCTATGACATGTTGATTAAATTCCCTCTTCAACTCCAACCCAAAAGTCTCTCTAAAATATTGAAGTAACTTATCTAGTGTCTCATAGAAATACCCCTCTGAAGAGACATAAAGGACCTCAAAATTAGGATGTCCAAAACTGAGCTACTTCTCCATGTTCCAGTGTGTGAGATACTACAGTGGTTTCAGCACCTCTCCATCAAACTGAGTCCAACCTGGAGAGAGGTACCAATATTCATTGAATAGTGGAAGTTTCATACAAAAAGTTAATGTAATTGCCAGTCTAGTATTTTTAAAATTCTGTTTTTTATAGGGGATTGAAATAAGTATGGATTGGGTATTAATAAGGAAAGAAAACTCCAAAATATATAGGACTAGAGGATTAAGAAGCAGCTCATCCTCCTAGGATGGAGACACAGCTTTGTGGGAAGAGTTCTCCACCCTTAGGCTGATGTCCTGACCTTGTAGGGAAAGCATGACCTTGGTTCACTGAAGGGCATAGAAGTATCTGGACCAGCTAAACTTGATGGAAATCTACCCTGTAGGGTACCAAGGAAAGCTGTTCTTGGAGATGGAATCTTAATGTAATAGCTGGTGGATGCCTACGCTAGCCACTGTGTGCTGTAGGAGCCAGGCTTTGGAGAAGAAGGCAGGAACCAGATCCTGTAGAAGCCATGTGTGTTGAGATAGGGCCTGCTGAGTGAGCTCACCAGGACCAGGAGCCACAACCCTTTCTGTCTCCTGTATCTCTCCAGTGCCCCTACTGACAGAGTTTCACACTCACAAGCTAGCAGTGGAAAGAGATTTAAAGGGCCCAGATCCATGTGATGAAGCCAACAAAAGAATGAAGAGGAAAAAGTGCTGTCAACAAATGAATAACTGGCACATCCACCCAGAATCCTCCTCCCTCTCAATCCCTATGCTCTGCTGGTTTCAAATGTCTGTTGTCTATGATTGGTTACTTCATTCTTAGTTAGGGCTTAGTTCAGGCTCACAGATTTTCCCCTTGTCCTGTCATCCTTCTCTCATCCAATTCACCATCTACTCTTTTTTTCTTTAGAAGAAACAAAAATAAATTACGTTCGCTATAGAATTAAATTCAAGCATGGGTTTTCACAGTCTGGTTGTAGCGAATCTTTCTAATCCCTTCGTCAGTCACTAAACTTTGTACTATATCTCAATCACTCCAGGCCCTGTGATTACGTTTTATTTGGCCCCTTTACCAAGGCTTCCTTCATAATTTTGCAAAGTAGGTGTTGCCTCAATGAGGCCTTATTTAACTTAGGAATTAGTTGCTTTGTGTTTTGTGTTCTCTCACCACATTAAAAAATATCTCTGCATTGGCTCTTACCATTCTGTATAATTACCATGTTTATATGTACCTTATTTCTCTTTATCTTCCTAGGATCTGACACCCAATAAGTAAGAAGGGGACTAATTTTCAGTCTTACTTCAGAATCTGTTTCCCTTTTGAAGTCTGAACTTTAAATAGGTTTTTCGGTTTCTGTTTGTAAAAGTTTACTTGAGAGGTACCTCTTCAATATTGTTTTCTTTCTATTTTCATTTATTTAATAATGAGCTTTATTTGTACAGTTTTTGGTACTTTGGAAAGCACTCTTAAATATTTTATTTCCTTATGCCTTTAACTAGCTTACTGTACTTTAGTGTATGTACATGAGTTAGGCATGATCTCTTCTGATGAGCCACATGGTCTTGTTGTGAAGTAAGCAGGGCATATTTCATAGTCATTTTACTAATGATAAAATGGATTCTAAGAGTGTGAATGACTTGTCACACAGCTAGGAAGTGACAAAACCCTGGACATCAATCCAGAGCTATATAATCCATGTCTCTGACTTCACATCAATCATAAGAAGTTGGTACTTTATTTGTTCTGTTTTATTTTGTTCGGCTTACTTGAAGTTTTAGCTTTTGGTGACTTTTAGTTATTACTTGTCTTTAATGTCTCCTTGTCAGCTGATGAGGTAAAGAAAATAACTCACCCCTATCCTATTTGTAGTGACTTTAGAACTGTTTTGAGGTGAGTGCATTTTATTGCCTGGTTTCTCACATTTTTGCTTTGTTCAATTTGGTCCTTATTAGAGGTTAAATATGTGTAATTGTAGAACCTCCCGGTCCAAAGAAGTTTCAGTAGTGAGGTTAGAGGAGTGAAATGTCCTGTTGTAACAAAGAATACACTTTCTTTATCAGATGAGATTTTGTTTATGGGCATCAGGGACTGCAGGAAGCGTTAAAGCTCCTTGGACTGGTTCTGCCAATGGGAGTATGATTTTTTTTAACCTTTGTCAAACCTCAGTAAAATTAGAACCGTAGAAACATTTCCACCAACTTATTTTTTAAATATTAGGGAGAATAGAGGAATCAATAACATTTGTTAGGCTTTAGAAATACAACTGTTTCAATTGTTTCCATGGATAGGAACCATTTAAGTAATTGTCTTGATGATAATGTTTATTTGGTTGACTTAAATCTTTTACAGCCTGTACTTAACTTAAGGGACCTTGGATTATCTGAATTAAAAATTGTACATATTGATCAACTGGTAGGTGGTCTACTTTCTGGATTTTGTAAAGGCAAAAGCATTTTTTCCCATTGGCATACATCTCATGTCTCTGCACAATACTTCTTTGAAAATAAATATGGTAAGTTAATATATTTTATGTTCCAATTATATTAAGCCATTTTAGTACTATTCATTACTTACAAGATACCATTTATCATTTACAATTGTTTTGTTCCAGGCTCCTTCATGATTTGTTTTCTTTCTTTGTAAGGGGAAGTTTTCTTACTGGAATCTGGATTGATGTCCAGGGTTTTGTCACTTACTAGCTGATTTGCAAGGTGCCGGGGTCTGCCAGCAGGAGTCAAACAGTTCCTGAGTGGGGGCGTCGGGCTGTGTATACAAGATGACAGGAGGGCAAACCATCTGGTGCTGAATGCAGAATGCCAAGAAGCTTTATTCAGGGATGGCTTATATACACCTGAATTGCCTACAGAACAATACCATGGGCTGGCCCAGGTGGGTAGCCTTGAGATAAGACATCCCTACATTCCTGAGATACTTGTTCCTAGAATTTAGGAACTTTTCAAGGTTTCTTTCAGAGTCAGGCCAGGTTCAGGCCTTAGATGGAGACTAGGAACAAAAACACAATCAGTCCTGTCCTGTACTCTTGCTCCGTCTGTCTCAACCATTCTCCACAGTAAGGATAGCACAGAGCTTCTGTATACCCTAATGCCTGACTTCCTCTAACTTTGAGCACTTACATAATCATGTTTTGACATTTGTCAAAACTAAGAAGTTAATATTGGTTAATACTTTTAATGAAAGTGTAGGCTTTATTTAGATTTTACCAAATGAAGTTTAATTTCACAAACACTAGTCACTGTTTCTGTTGTGGTCCTTTTTCTACATCAGGATCTAAGAAAGTATGCTAGGCCTAACATTTAGAATAATGGAGTTTTTCTCTAATTTTAGGTGACAAACATATATTAGGTCTCTGAGAATACATCGAGTGCATTACCAAATCATGGTCCTTTTGTAATGGACTATCGAATCTGAATTGAGTCTTGGAACAATCTAGTAGCATAGTAAGTGGGCAGTTTGTTGAAAGGCTTGTCAAGTTCATGAGTTTCTTTTCGGATGATACTTGAACAATGAATGATAGAGGCTCATCAAAATACTTGTTGGTTATGACTTTTATTTTGAATTCTTTTTCAAGAAGATTGGTTATATCTATCTCACAGGGCCCTCTCTCTGGAGTTGTCTGAGTGATTTTTGACTGTACCAGATTGTTCTGTCTTTTTATGGTGATAGAAGTGGTCATAGGCAGGTGGTGCATGTGTCAGCTGGAAGATCAACATCCCTTCATGCTTGCTGGTCACCTTGCTCTTCTCTGCTGCCTGTGTCTGTTACCCACAAACCAGGAGCAGTCTGTGGGATAATCCCCTGAACTGCTGTGGGTGGTGCAGCTCTCAGCATAGCCTAGAACACTGCAGGGGGTTGCAGCTGTGCCAGGTGTGTTCTTCTGTGAGAACAACAACCGTTGTGTCTTCTGGACCTTGCTCTGTGTGTGCCCTGGTGTCAACCTCTGGGTCTGTCCCAGTTTGCTGTGCTCTGGGGGGAGACTCTTTGTGGTTGCTGTGGGTGAGGTTGTTCTCCAGCGGCTCTGCAACTGTGGCAGGTCAGCTGGTTTGCTTCCAGTGCCAGCTGAGGGGAATGAACGGCAGGTTGCTTATCACCTTTTGGAGCTTGGGGCTGGGTTATCCCCCAGGGGGCTAAGATTCCCAGCCTGCTGGTCTGAGTGTGCCAGGACGTTATTCTCCAGCTGTTAAGCCCTTGTCCCTTTAAGACTTTTAAGAAGCGCCCGCTTTTCTTTTGTTCCAGGGGAACTGGTTGTGCTGATCCCCTTGCCGTCTCCATCTTTGATTTTACTTTTCCGTTTCTCTAATATCCAGTACACCATGCAATGTCTGCCTGTGCTCCCAGTGCAGATTACTAGGGCTGGTTATTTAGCAGTCTTGTGCTTCCACTCCTTCCCCAATCTGATTCTTTTCCTCCCACCAGTGAGCTCGGATGTGGGGAGTACTCAAGTCCCGCCGGGTCATGGCTTTGTATCTTACCCTTTTCCTGAAATGTTGAATTCTTTCAGATGTAGATGTAGCCTAGCTGTTGTACTGTGTCTTCTGGTCTCCTTTAGGAGTAGTTGTATCTGTTGTATTTTCAAAACTAGAGATGGTTTTGGGAGGAGATTTCTGCCACCATACTCATGCCACCATCTTGAGCCCCTCCTTATCTTTATTATTCTTAATGTTATTACTGATGTCATCCAAGGGCAACTAAAAACAGTTGTTAGAGGAAGAAGGCTGCACGATATGTGAAACAATCTGTTCAAATTCACTGTCGTTTTCTTAAAATGCCAGTGCCAGTTTTTATGTTAGCTTTAAGATAACATATTTCATAGTGTAGATCTCTAACCAATTGATTCAGTATAATTCAGGGTGATTGATAAAATTGCAGTCTCTTGTGGTCCTTTTCCTAAAAATACGAAAGAGAATATTCCCAGGGCCATGGCCTGGGAACCTGCATATATATATTGCTATAGTGATATTTATGCCCAGTGGAATTTGACAGCCATTGTCTTGAATTTCTATTACTAGATATCATAAGGAGAAGCAGCAAATAATTCTTAGTTTTAATTGGAAAGTACAAAGATGTCTTTTTAATGTGAATCATTTACTCCTTGAACATGATCTAGAAGCCCAGAAGCCCTAGTTTCTACTACTCACTCTGATTTAATGTATGTGAACTTAGGTATTTCCTTTTTTAGGGGCTTTCTTCCATATGAAAAATAAGGTGATTGGAATTTTATTCATCTGTCAAATTTGTAAGCATTTATTTTCTTCCAGTTAGTCCATTTCTGGACAATGACAGGGCTTGATTCTGCAGTAGATCCTGTCCAGATGAAAAATGTCACCTTCAAACACATTAAAGGAGTAAGTTAAATATTTTCCGCTGCCCTCATCAAACCTTATAATTGTGTAATGTCAATACTTGATTCCAAATGCATGAAATAATAGAAAACCAAATATGTATTGGTCTCTCTTCTCAGTTCCGGGCACAGATCTCCTAAAAGCCTTGAAATTTCACAAGTGATCAGAGCACTGGGAGCATATTTTGTTTTCGTATTTAGTCTTTGACCCTGACTCCTGACACAGGGTTTCTGAGTCCTTTGGAATTGCCTGGTTAATGGCAGTGTTTCTTGTTCTAGTGGCTGTGACACTTGGTGGGCTCCTGGGTGAGGGCGAGCCACTACCAGAAAGACCAAGACGTGGTTAGAAGTTTGGAACTTTCAGCCCCACTCCTGTTCTGTGGAGAACAGTGAAGGGCTGGCAGTGCAGTTAACAATCAATCCTTCTGCACAAAGAATATCCCATAAAAATCCCAGTAATTTTGGCCATTGCAGGTCTGAACACGTGGTGGTGCGAAAAGAGTAGCCTGTCTAGAGATGCACTTGAATTTCTTCGTCTTCCCACATACCTGACCTTACAAATCTCTTCCACCTGGCTATTCCTCAGTAATAGACTTTCATAATAAACCAGTAGTCCAGTAGTTAACCTGTTTTATGAGTTCTTTGAGATACTCTAGAAAATTAATGGAGCATAAGTAGGTGTCTGGGAACCTCCAGCTTCTAGCTAGTTGGTCAAAAAGAGAGATAACATAGACTCATGCTTGGCATCTGAAGTGGATGTGTGGCAGGAGGTTGGGGGTAAGTCTTGGACGACTGAGCCCTTAACTCTTTTCTGATAAGTTCAGATACTCTCTCCAGAGGGATTGTGTCAGAACTGAATTGAATTGCAGGGCATTCTGCTGCTGTCTAAAGTGCTTGGTTAGGAGGAAATCTACAACACATTTGCTGACTGTAAGTAGTGTAGGGTAGTAGAGAGTGAGTCAAGGAAAAGGAGTGTGTGTATTTCCTTTACATTAAGGAATATTATGCAGTAGGTAAAGTGGCATCCAAAAATATTTGAAACTTTAATATTCTGGGTAATTGACAGTAGCACAAGATAAGTCTTGTTTCATGACAGGGCTTCATGTCTGTGAAACAGCAAGGGGTAATGGAATGAATGTGGGCTTCATAGTCAAAAGACTAAGATTTCAAAATTTAATTTTGAGTCATTGGCTTGAACGTTACTTTAGATTCTTACAGATAATGTGTATGCTTGGCACATAGTTGTTACATAGTAAATGGTACTTCCCTTCACCCATTCCCCTTAATTGATCTTTGTACTCTTGTAACCAACCCATCTGTATCTAAAAAACAGAATGAATGAATGCCAGTTTATACCCAGTTAGATAAACCATTTGTTTAATAGTGTCTACTAAGTGCCAGGCTCTGTTTTACATACTGGATAAAATAAAACGAGTCTCTGCACTCATTTTTTAATTGTAATTGAAATTGGACAGTATGGTACATATGGGAATAACAGAGAATGTTCAGAAATGGTAAAATGTTATGGGAAAAACATAGAGCAGGGTGAAGTGGATTGGGAGTTCTGGGACAACGGTCACAACTTGAAATGGGGTGTTCAGTATATGATTGAGAAGGTGACATTTGAGTGAAGAATTGAAGAAGATGGGGTGAACCGTGCATGTGTCTGAGAAAAGAGCATGCCCAGAGGAGGAGGGACAGCAAAGGCCCTGCAAAACTAATGTGCCCAGCTTTCTCACTGAGCAGTGAAAGGCCACTTCTGTATGGACGGAGTGAACAAGGCAAGTGAGCAGATGTCATGGAACATGAGATCATGGAGGTATACAGGACCTGAGTCATAATGTCTTATAAGTCATTTTAAGACTTTGGCTTTTACTCTGGTCAAGTGGTAGCCATTGAAGGATTCTGAGCAGAGGAAAGATGTGGTTTGACCTAAAATTTAATGGGAACTGTGGCTGCTGTGTTGATAATCTTGAAGAAGGGACAAAGGTAGAAAATTGGCCTTTATTGTAGTCCAGGCAAGAGATGATGATGGCTAGGGCTGACACCATAGCAGTAGAGTTCACATGAAGTGGTTAGATTATTAATACATATTTTTAAGGTAAGCCCAACAAGGTTTTCTGATGGAGGAGAATGTAGGGCATGAGAAAGAAACAGTTGTCAAAGGTGGAAACAAGAGTTTCAGCCCGAATAATTGGAAAAGTGAAGTTGTCATTACTGAGAAGAGAAAGGCTATGGACAGAGCAGATTTTGGGGACATAGATTTAAGAAATAAACTCATGTCTCTCATAAATTTCTAGAAAGTTTCACAGAAATATTTCCAGGAAATACACAATAGCTTAAAGGGGAAGCAGGGTTTTGTTAGGCTTGGAGCCATTTTTGGAAGTTATTGTGATAAAATGATTAAACCTTAACTGAAATATTTATAAAATGAATGGCTAAAAGCAAACCTTGTCTGCTCCTAGGCCGAGTATAAATGATTTAATCTAAACATGAGCTTACTTAGAGACATACACAGGAGCATTCTCAACAGCTCTGTTTAAGCCAAAACTAGAAACAACACAATGTCCAGCTAATATAGAATAAACATACAGTATTGTGGCATCTGTAGAATAAAATCCTATGCAGTGAGGGTACATAACAACATGGGTAGATATGACAAACATCACATTGGGTGAAAGAAGCCATACATGCTACATGTATTGCATTTATATAAAATTCATAAACAGTCCAAACTATTTATGTGTGGTGTTAGAGCAGTGATTAATCATGAGGTGGGAGGAGATAGGAACTAGAAATAAGAACTGGGAAGGTTCTGGTGACGTTCTGTTTCTAGAGCTGGGTGCTGATAACATATTTGGAGTTCACTCTGAAAATTTGATGTAAACATTTATAATTAGTGCATTTTTGTATGAATATTAAGCTTCAGTAAAATGTATGTTTAAAAAACATTTGGCTGGATTATTGCAATAATTTTTAAAAATATTCAGAGGTATCCGAATACTGAAAGATTACCAAAATATTTGGTTAAAGTAATGGATAACCTTAAATTTGCAGAGAAAAGGAAACAGATTGAACATCATCTACTCAAATTATTTTCTCTCCCAAACCTCTGTGTCAAGAGGAATTTAGATAAAATCTATGGAGGAAAATAGGGCTAAAGGATCAAGGGAAAGGATGAAGATGTAAAACCTCTTATTAATATTTTTATACAAGCCGTATATAAATAACTAGAAATTCTGGGCAAGGAAGAAATTGGTATACAGACTCTTTTAATCAAGTTGCTCACAGATACTATCTTGTGGCATACCTATCGTGGTAAATGCTACTGAATTAATTTGGTCCATGTAAATTTATATTTTATAGCAATTACAGCACTTTCTCATATTAGCACAGAATATTTGGTGATGATCTATCTTATGTCTTCTAATGTTTACTATCAGCATGTCTTATTCAGCTTTTACTCAGACATGACCTCATCCCCAAACAAAGTATATTTAGTAATTATGTACATTGCAAGGAGAAAGTAAGAATGCCTCAAATTTGCAAGATTTTATAGTGTTTGAATTAAATCTTCTAAACATCTTTGACACAGCTATTTAAAAAATGATACTCAGTAAAGTATAGCTTGATTTTAGTGCCTGCCCTTTGTCATTTGTTAGGAACTAAATCGGGTATAATTTTGTAGTAATTCCTTATAATGTATATAATACCATAATCACAAATTCATGTTACTTCTTAAACACAGATCTCCTTATCCTTAAATATATAGTAAGTCCACATAATTTGTCCTTGAAGCTTATTACAAGTCCAAACAAGTCCTGGATTTGAAACTTTCTAGGTGACTCTTTTTGCTTATGTTAAATACCACTGACACATTTACCTAGAATTTTCCGCATTACAGTCTTAGTTAACTGGAGGAAGTATTGACAATGTAAAAAATTAAAAAAGTTTTGTGGGGGAATATGTAAGGAGACCTTGTATAATTGGCAAAATGTGTCAGGAGAAACCTCTGTGTGTGTGTGTATTTATTCATAAGGGACCCTTTTTGTATACTTTCACTGAATGAAGAGCCAAATTAATATCCAGTGAAAATGATGATTTTCAAAGAGGCTGTCTTGATAATCTAGTCATTATTAGAAAACATTTGAAAAATAAATTGTGTATCTTTAGGTGGAGGAAGCTTAACAGGAATTACAGGAAGTTGTTGAATTGTTGAAAAATAATCAGAAATTTACTGTGCTTTCAGGTAAACGTACAAAGGTAAGATATCTTGCCTTGACCATGACATACCAAAAAATACTGTAATATATTACTAACTTAATTTTTATCAGATTTGACAATCTAAAGATTAGTTCTTAATTGCTGTCTTACAAATAAGTGCTCATACTTTTAATTTGATCTGATAGTTTGTTATTGCCTAAAACTCTAGTTTTCCCTTCTAAGCTTACAGCAGTTAAGATGGGTGTATAGTTCTCATAAGACTGCTATAAGATTTTTTTGCTCCTGACTGACTGACTTGGTGCCTTTGTTTCTGAGGGTTTTCTGCTATCTAGATGCACACACATCTACAGGAACCTCTGTTCTGCCTTACGGCTATTGAAACTGTTCTTTCAGCCAAGTTTTATAAGGAGCTAGCTGAATATTTATGTTTAAAAGGCTGCCTAATCTCTGGTTGCCAGTGTCTTTCATCCATTGTCTTTTGTCAGTCCTGTTTAACTTGATTTACAGCACAGTCAGCCCATTCATTAATGTTTTCTCATTGTATCATCTTTTTAGCACCTTAATATGTCCTGGCCATTTTGACATGCAAGTTACAGTTCCAAGACCAGATGTACAAGGTCAAACAGAAATTTTGAAGTGGTATCTCAGTAAAATAAAGTTTGAACAGTGTAAGTCTGATTTCATAACACATTGTCTCTGTAAAATAGAAACCTATCAATCCACCGTGTTTGTGGTCCCTGTTTGATAACTGTCTTAAAAGACAAACTTTATATGCCTTTTTTTCTTTCCATTTATATGTCCTTTTAAGAAAGTCCATTTCTTAATTATCGTATATCCAGGAGGTTCTATAATTACGAATCCTGAGGAAATCCAGAAAGTTTTCCTCTGAGCATTCAGACAGATAATATTTGAAGATGAATATGTAAGTGGTTTTGAAGATGAATATAAAATAATAGAAAAAGCACCTACACGTTTATGAGCAAGGTACCTCATGGTATAATTGTAGTCACTTCAGAGCCACAAGAGGGGAAAGCAAATTGTAAAATAAACACATGGAAATATTATGGATCCACTTGAATAAAAACAGTTTTAAAGCTGTAATATTTCCAAAGATAGTTGAGTCAATTCATAAAAGTTAATGTTTCCTATGATAAGAGCAGCTTTTATGTACAAAGTATTTCAAGATGAAACTCAGAAAAATTCTGTGTGTGGGCATATTTTTTTCAATTTCTTGTTAGGCTAGTAACAATATAGGTCAAATTGAAGTTTTATAAATAATGTTGGGAACTCTACATTTCTTTATTTTTCACCGTTATTTGAATTTAAGAACTTTTTGGTTTGTCCCAATGGCAATTTTAATCGCAGTTTTGGATTTTTTTTCCTCAATAAAGTGAGTTACTGTAGTTTCACTAAGATAAATATTTTAAGTTACAGGTCTGTTATGTGTTTTCTTTTTCTTTTTTAATGTTAATTCATTGTGAGAAGCTTTCTGTTAGCTGCTTTGGAATTTTAATATTGTGTTCTGTCTTCATAGCTGTTGATCCAGAAATCATGGCTCGAAGTACTGTTGGCTTTTCTGGGGCAGAGTTGGAGAATCTTGTGAACCAAGCTGCATTAAAGGCAGCTGTTGATGGAAAAGAAATGTCACCATGAATGAGCTAAAGTTTTCCAAAGATAAAGTCCTACAGTGTAGGTTTTCTCTTTTCTTCCTGTCTTAACACGGTTCATGGTGTTGGAGAACAAATTCTTTTTTTTATGAAATGATTATGATAAAGGTACAGGAACAAGCAAAATATATCTGGAAATAGTAGTACCACTTGGCCTCTTACAGAACCAAGTGTAGCTTATATGATTATACTCTTTGGGGACAGTTGCCCATGTGTTTCTCCTTGTTGGATACTGCTAATAAAAGAATAATTTCATTAATTTCACTGTTGAATTTTAATTATGAATCTTAAATTTGCTTTAATAGGTTATGACATTCCTGTTAATAGTAAGTCTCTTCTGAAAATAGAATTCCACTCTCCCTCTTGACATAAGAATTAAGATTATCTTAAAATTTTGGCTTTCAGTTGACAGATTATTGTGGTTTAAAATATTTATTAGGTGATATTTAGTCATGTTACTCTAAAACGACTTCACAGCAAATGGGTTTTATTCATTTTAAAATGCCTTCCTAATGGAGAAATTTTACTCAATTAAATTTTGTCCTTAGGGCCTGAAGGTAGAAGCGTGGAAATCGATAACAAAAATAAAACCATCACTGCGTATCATGAATCTGGTCATGCTGTCATTGCATTCTACAATAAAGACGCCATGCCTGTCAATAAAGCTACCATCACGCCGTGGGGCCCAACACTGGGACGTGTAATGTCTTGTAATTTTTCTTTTCTTTCAAATAGCACTCCCCAGAAGATTATGTAGAAAATTGCTATTGAAAGCATTTAAAAAAAGAAAAATTGACCTACTTCCTAAGTTTGTTGATAGTTTCTTCTTTAACTTTCTGAACCAGCGTGAAGTCAGAAGTACTTGTGAAATTTAATCTAATAAAATGTTTCCTTAATATTTAAGATACCATGCAACCACAATATGAAATTTAATTCCAAAATGAGAGCAAAGTGTAATTCTTAAATATGTAAATGTTCTTTTTCTCCCTACAAGAAGTTACATGTAATAGCTAATGAATCAATAGTTTTTCAGAGGTTTGTTTCATTGAATACAAGTTTCAATCTCATGTTTCTAACTATAGATATTTTAAATATTTCTGTGAACTAGTGATGAAACAGTCCTATTGTAGCATTCATTACCTGTCTGTTATTTATAAATTCACTTTTGCTTTATAAGGAATTTTGGGTATTTTACATATTGCTGGTTCTGTCACCAGTCACCTGATGACCATCTTTATTAAATTTCTGAGCTTTAAGCATTGTGCTATTAATGATGTAGCATAAGAAAAGGCAAATGGTCATTCTTGTACGAGTATTTCAAACTGAGTTTTTTTTCAACTGCTAGGTGTCGCTGTTGCCTAAGAATGACAGATGGAATGAAACTAGGGCTCAGCTCCTTGCACAAATGGATGTCAGTATGGGAGGATGAGTGGCAGAGGGGCTTATATTTAAATCTGAGCATATTACAACAGCTTGGCTATGAAGAGTGGCTTTAGTTCAAATTGTGTTTGCTGGCTTAAAGGTATTCTTAAAGAGTGAGTTCTACATTTACTTTTAAATTTTAGGAGTTTCCAGTGATTTTGATAATGCAACTAAGACAGCAAAGTGGATGGTTACAAAATTTGGAATGAGTGAAAAGATAAAAGCTGATTTTTATCTTCCTTCAGGTACCAAATCATGTGGTGCCAAGTGTCTTTCTGTGAGAAAGGTTCCCATTAGAAATTGCTAACATTTACTTTCCCCCTCTTGTTCCAGATAGACTTGACTCAGTTTATTCTAAACTAAACATTATTTTCTGAGCAATAAAATAGCAGCATTCTATTTCTGTTCCAGCTGCTCAGACAGTAACAGGTTATTATTTTGTGAGGTAATGGAATGACAAAATCAGCTCTGTAGCCTTTTCTAGTCATATGACATAAAAGACCTACTTGCTGAGCTTGCCCATTTTGCCTTTTCCATCTGCTTCTCTTCCTCACACTATCTATGAGGCTCTGTGAAGCAACTGCAGCCCTGAATGGTGCATTTCTGGACTTGGAGTAGCTGCGAGGGCTCTCTCAGATGGTCCTCAGACACAGACTTAGAGTTTCACATTTTCTGTCTTGACCACAGTTTTGATTTGGTCTTTTCCTTTCAGAAGAATGATGAAATTTATTTGCCCTCCAAAGCATTCTTATATTGAATTTCCTCTTTACCACCCATGATATTTGTTTCCTTATGTATGAAATAGTACTTCCTTTGTTACATTTATTAGTGATTTTGGATTTTTCAGTTCAGCTTCTTTATTCCCACTTGTTTTAGCTTGGTGTTATGATCTACAGTGATACAGGGAAATGGGGTCCCAAAACTCAATCTGCTGCTGAACAAAGTATCAGAATCCTCCTAAGGGTAAGATTATATATTTTTGTGTTCATTTACCCATTTAGTCATAATTTTCCTAAACTGTTGGGCACTTACCAAATGATAATGGTTACCCCACTGTCTTTAGAAAGGTCACTGTGTGTGGTAAAGGTAATAGGCATACCATAGCAACCATGATTTAAATATGTGGTTGAAGCCTCTTGTCATAAACTGGATGTTTATTGTATTCTGGCAGGAGGCTAAGAATGGCTTATGCCTGATTATAAATACTCAGTTCTACTTCAGGTGCAAAACTGTAAGAGGTATTAGACTGGGGGATATTTATTATTGAGTATTATTGTTTTGATACCGTCACATATATTCATTCAACAAATACATGATTTGTGCCTAGCAGTGTGCATGTGAGAACAGGCAAAACCAAGCTCTTTGGCCTGCAGTGTCCAATACAGATTAGGATAAATGAAATTGTGAGAGCAGTTGCAGCAAGAGCACTTGTAGGTACCATGTAAATCTAGTCATGCTGTAGAGGTTGCTGGGGATGGGGTGGTGACAGGAGAAATTGAGAGATATGGGTGGGCTGAAGAAATGCTAACACAATGGAATCACAGTGACATTGTGACATGTTCTGGCCCCTTTTGTATGGTGTAAATTGATGAGACCTCAAGACGCAAAAGGTGGAATCTCCCATTTTTTACATACACATTGAATAGAAAAAGTATATTTCTATATTCAGAGACTTTTTAAAGCAGATCAATACAATATATACTTTTATTTCTTTAAGTATATTTTGTCTAAGTAGTCCTCAGTGATCTTTGTGATGGATTTTGAGATTAAAAATGGAACATTTGAATGTACAAACAGTTATCTTTGGGAAACAGGCTTTGAAATGCTTTTATCTTTTATAAATAGAAATGCCTAGGTTTCACATTTTTTAGGGCATATAAAGTTTTTTCTTTCTCACAGTTTTTCCATCTCAGTTTCCACCTATTACATATCTGATTTTCTATTTTAGGACTCATATGAATGAGCAAAACATATCTTGAAGACTCATGCAAATGAGCATAAGAACCTATCGGAAGCTTTACTGACCTATGAGACTTTGGATGCCTAAGAGATTCAAATTGTTCTTAAGGGGAAGAAATTGGAAGTGAGATGATAACTCTCCTGTAATGAATGTATTGCTGGTTTTAGTGAGAGAATTTAAGTACCTCTGCAGTCCTCTCCTTTTGCAATGCTTTTCTCCCATTCTTGGCATCACTCAAGGTTGTGAAACAGTCTTCTGTCACAGTAAACTAATTCTGGTTATTCTCACGATGACACCTATTACAAATTAGTAACCTATACAGAAATTTTAAACAACTATGGGGATTGAAAACAGCTTGTTTGAGAAACGCCAATCAGTTACTAAAGTTGAAAATAAGTAATGATTTCATGTTTGTTTACTTTACTAGATATGAATAAAATTTCCCTTATGCCTTAGGAAATATTTTGACTCAGCAAAGTTGTTGAACGATTGCCTTTATTTCCAGAGAGTACCATTTATGTTTGATAAAGAATTGATGCTGTTTAGCTATTGGTAAATCATATTTCTAAGTACATCAGTGGAAACTTCATTAAGATGTACCTTATTGTGCTCCAGATTGTCCAGATATAACATGGTTTAAAATCTAAGTGTGTGGAATTGTAAATGTTCAGGTTCAATTGGAACTTAAATGATTCTAACCCTCTGAAAATGCAACATGCATTTTCGTGTTTTTTTTTCTAAACCTTATTATCACATTGACTAAAGAACTTCATTTCAGAGAACAGCAGCAGCATTTTAAGTAGACAAGTAACATTTCAACTTCTGAATAACTAAGTAATTATGCTTGGTATTGGAAGCAAAATTAAACCAAAACTCAGTCCACTTCAAAGTGAACTTTTGAAATTACCTTATATTTAAAGTGGAAAGCCATGTGTTTTTGTTCAGATATTGTGAATATGAACATATTGTCACAGGATTTATAGATAAAATTTATTTAACTCAATCTAAAAACTATTTTAGAGCACATTGTGTTGTTTTACAGCCCTATTATATTATTGAAGTTATTCTACTAAAATCACGTACAGTCCTGTAATGGCTTTTAAGCTGTATATTGTCTTCAAGAGGGAGACTGCCACGTGATATTCTTGACTCCTCCCTCCACCCCCACCCCAATTTTTTGTAATCTTAAATTTTGATGTAATTTCAAACTAAGGAAAGTGTTATCAGAATAATACAAGGAACTCCAATTATTGATTCACATTCACCAGATATTTTCATTTGCCCCATTTTTTTATTGCTTCCTCTGTGTGTGTGTATGTGTGTGTGTGTGTTTCTGTGTGTATGTGCACTCATGCTTATACATGTCTGTGTGGACATGTGTATTCATGTCTCTTGGGGAGACTTCTTGAGTGTTGAAATGTCTGGGTTGTGTGGTAAGTTGCTTTTAAACTTTCTATGAACCAGATGAACTCTTTTCAAAGTAACTTACACAGTATTATGTTCCAGCCACCAATGAATAAGTGGCCAGTTTTTCCATGTCTTTTCTGTACTTACAGTCTTCTTTGATGAGGCCATGGCCATGCTAGTGGGTATGCAGTAGTATCACATTGTGGAGTTATTACATTTCTCTAGCACTAGTGATGCGAGTACCCTCTTCTGTACTGTTGGCCATTTGTATGTGTTTGGAAAAATGTCTGTTCAAATATTTTACAGGGTCTTAAACCCTTTTGGGTCATGTGTCTCTGTGGTAGGAGAGCAAATATTATAAGTGCAAGTCTTTTATCAGGTGGCTCCTTTTACATCCATCCTGACAGCCTCTGTTACATGCATGGTATGTTTGGTTCACAATTTCTTATTTTTTTCATTGTAATCTTGTGGAGTTTCAGATGACCCAGCAATTGCAGATTGTGGATTCCCTCCACCAGCTTGTTGAGGAGTCCCCACGATGGTTTGCTCCTCTCACTGTCCAGTCGGCTGCCACTTCTGTGTCACTGGTGAGCATATAGCCAAAGCCAGGTAGGACTGTGTGCACGGTTGTCACTCAGGCCTCCCCTCTGCTGGTGGGCCTGCATGTGGTCTAGCAGGTGCCTTCACCATTCATGTCATTGTCCCCTCTGCCCTAATTTTTGCTTTCTAATGGGCTTATTAGCTTCTTCTTTGTACACATGTGCAGGCTTTGGCACCTATGGTTCTGCGGGTGGCTTGAAGCAGCTTCAGCTTCTGCTCTGCATGCCTCTGGTAAATCTGGAGTGTATAACACCCTTATCAAACCCCGAAACTTCTCTTCATTTACATAACTCCCAGTTAAATGCCTGACTGCTCTCTGTCTTGTTTGCCATAAGGAGGACTGCAGCCTCAGGCTAGAGAACTCTGGTTGTTTCCCCCTGAGGTTCTCAGTTCAACTTACAATGCATCAAGTCAACTGGGTCCCTTCTGTCACTGGCGATAAGCCCAGGCATGGGATGTTAGGAGTTCAAAATTGCAAGCTCACAGTGTTCTTAACAGAAAATGAATGGTTTTCATAGTTTTTCTTAGTTATGGACTTAGTTACATACAGAGTGCTGAAAAAAACTTTTTTAAACAATTTTATCCTGGCTTTTAGTTGCATGTTTTTAAATGGGGAGATGATTGACAATCTCCTGGACTTATTTGAATCATAGTCCAACCAAAACTAGTAAGAATAGACCTAGAGAGGATTTGTAAAATTTTCAAAGCTACCAGAATGCCAGAGTTTCACATGTAACTTATGGCTCTCAAATTGATTTCTCCTGGTAATTGATACGTTTCATTTTTAGGTATTCTTCCTATTTGTTCATGCTCATTTAAAAATAAATCCTGAGTTATATCAATCTGGGTAGTTATGAGAATATTGCCTCATGTAAGTAGTTCATATTTTAATAAAATATGTTGGAATGTAGACTTGATTTTTGGCTTGAAAGAAAAACATCGAGTCAGGACAGAAAAATTTGAAGAGTTGATACATTTGAATGGAGGGTTTTGTCTAGGCAGACTCTCCCCTGCTTCTGTTCTGTCACAGATGAGTCCCCATTCTTTTAGGCAAGAATGTGATCCCCTCGGTTTAAACAGGAACATATTCTGATTATAAATTCTGTGCTGTTTTCAGTTTGCATTGTTTGGTAACATAGTGGAAAGCTAAACTCTTATGAAACTGAGAACACATTTCATGGGGAAGAAAATGAAGTGACGAAGATGCCAAAAGTAGAGCGTGAGAGGGGAGCTGTAAAGCCGGGTTTGGAGAGCTTTACAGGAATCTCCTCCAGCTCTGGGAGCAGGTGCTTCACTCAAAGCCAGGAAACCTTGAACTGAGAGGTTGGGTAACTTGCTTTGGCTGATGAGGGGAAAATTGCTAATATGTTGAGTGTTTCATGCTCAGCATTTCTTTTGACAAAAGTTACTGGAGTGTTTATGAGGGACCGGATGTCCATCAAGCATGAGAGGGAGCCATTCTGGGGGAATCTATTTTAGATACCAAAGAAAATGGCCTCGTAGAGATGCGAAGACTCTTCACAAGAGAACAGTCCAAGTGGATGTCAGGTTCCTTAAAAGCTGAGGAAAATAAAAGGCTGAGTGGATTGCATTGACTCAGGTCAAGGGAGCTGCAGGTGGGAACAGCCGGGTGGGTACAAAAGTGCTCTGGAGAGAGAGAATATGTTTTAAAATAATTGCCAGATTCATACTGCTCAAATGGTAAAACAGTATCAGCCAGATAAGAACTCTATTAACAAGGAGTTCTGGGAAGATGGTGGCATAAGCAGGGCGGCAGAAATCTCCTCCCCAAACCAAATATATTTATAAAAATACAATAAATACAACTATTTCTAAAAGAGAGACCAGAAGATACAGGACAGCATCCAGCCTGTATCTACACCTTAGAGGACTAGTCACCCTTAGAGGCTGTTAAGATATGGAGCTGTGACCTGGTGGGACCCGAGCACTCCCACACCACAGCACACCAGCAGGAGGAGAGGATTCAGAGTGTGGAGGGAGTGGAAGTACAGGCCAATGAAAAACAAGCGCTGGTGACATTCCCCAGAAGCACTGTCACACATGTACGGTGTATTGGAGATTGGAATGCAGAGGGTGCATGATCTGAGCCAGGGAACGCACATGGGTACTCACAGATGGCTACCCAGGACAAAAGAAAAGCAAGTGTTTTTTAAGTGGTCTTGAAGAGCCAGGGGCCCAATGGAGGAGCAGGATCATCCCAGCACACAGCCCAGCAGGCTGGGAGTCCAGGGGAACTTCAGACCCCATGGCTGGCAACTGGGAAAAAGTACGCACACTGACATTTTCCACAGAAACCAGCAGCCTCGTATTTGTTCCTGTCCTGACCAGAGCTATAAAAGGCCCTGAAAAGCATTTCAGATGTGGCTGCACAATAGTGGAGGAACAGCACCACCCGCAGCATCCTCACAGAATCTACTAACTGCGGGTGTTTTTGTTTGTTTGTTTTTTCTTTTTTCTTTTTTCTTTTCTTTTCTTCTCTTTCTTTAAAAAATTTTAAAGAGCCCATCTGCCATACATGGCACCTACCAATGACCACTTCTATCACCGTGAAAAGACAGAGGAATATGGTACAAAGAAAACATACCCAGACCCAGACAACACCACACAGGGAACCTGAAGGGACGGAAATGCACAATATTGCTGGAAAAGAATTCAGAATAAAAGTCATAACCATACTGATGGATCTACAGAGAAATGTGCAAAAGCTGAGGAAGGAAGTGACGGAAGTGAGGAAAGACAATGCAGAAATCAGACAAGCGATTCATAGGCTTAGCAGTAGACTGGACGAGATACAAGAGACTGGTAATGAAATAGAAATCAGACAACAGGAATACAGAGAAGCTGAGGCAGAGAGAGATAAAAGTATCTCTAGGAATGAAAGAATATGAAGAGAACTGTGTGACCAATTCAAACGGAACAATATTCGCATTATAGGAGTACCAGAGAAAGAAGAGAAAGAAAAAGGGACAGAAAGTGTCTTTGAAGAAATAATTGCTGAAAACTTCCCCATGCTGGGGAAGGAATTAGTCTCACAGTCCATGGAGGCTCACAGATGTCCCAAAACAAGGGACCAAAGGAAGACAACCCCAAAACACATAATAATTAAAATGGCAAAGGGGAAAAATAAGGAAAGAGTGTTAAAGGCTGCTAAAGAGATAAGAAAGATCACCTCCAAAAGAAAACATATGAGAATGTCGTGAGAATTCTCCACAGAAACCTTACAGGCCAGAAGAGAATGGCATGATATATTTGACATAATGAAACAGAAGGGCCTCGTACCAAGAATATCGTATCCAGCACGATGATCATTTAAGTATTGTGGAGGAATTAAACAATTTCCAGACAAGCGAAAGCTGAGAGACTTTGCCTCTCATAAACCACCTCTACAGCATATCTTAAAGGGACTTGCTCTAGAAGGAAGTACTCTTAAGGCTAAAAATATGTCACCAGGTTAAATAAAATAGGCAAGAAAGAACACCATCCAAATACTAACTAAAGGGAAAAATAAAACTTTTAGTATATAAAGAATGTAGGAGGAAGAAAAAAGGAGAGAAATAAAGAAACATCAGCCTGTGTTTACAATAACTTAACAAGAAAGTTAAGTTAGATTGTTAGATAGTAACGAAGCAACCCTTGAACCTTTGATAACCACGAAACTAAAGCCAGCAATAGCAGTAAGTACATATCTATCGATAATCACCCTAAATGTAAATGGAATGAATGCACCAATCAAACGACACAGAGTAATAGAATGGATAAAAAAGCAATACCCATCTATATGCTGCTAACAAGAGACTAACGTCAATCTCAAAAATATACACAGACAAAAAGGGAAGGGATGGAAAAAGATATTTCACGCAAACAACAAGGAGAAAAGAGCAGGTGTTGCTGTACTTGTGTCAGAAAATCGACTGCCAAAAGAAGAAAGTAGCAACGGAAAAGAAGGACATTACATCATGATAAAGGGGTCAGTCCAACAAGGGGATATAAGGATTATAAATATATATGCACGCAACAGAGGAATGCTGGCATATGTGAAACAAATACTAACAGAATTAAAGGAGGAAATAGAAAGCAATGCATTCATTTTAGGAGATGTCAACACACCACTCACTCCAAAGGACAGATCAACCAGACAGACAACAAGTAAAGACACAGAGGCACTGAACAACACACTAGAACAGATGGACCTAACAGACAGCTAGAGAACTCTACCCCCAAAAGCAACAGGATACACATTCTTCTCAAGTTCACATGGAACATTTTTCAGAATAGACTACACACTAGGACACAAAAAGAACCTCAGTAATTTCAAAAATATTGTAATTGTAAAAACCAACTACTCAGATCACAAAGGTATAAAACTAGAAATAAATTTTAGAAAGAAATCAAAAAGGCTCACAAATACATGGAGACTTAACAGCATACTCCTATTTAATCAATGGGTTAACGACCAAATCAAAACAGAATTGGAAGAGAATATGGATAATAATGACATCAACAACACAAAGCCACAACTTCTGTGGGACACAGCAAAGGCTGTTCTAAGAGGAATGTATATTGCAAACCAGGCCTATTTAAAGAAGGAAATACATTCGCAAATGAATAGTCTAAAGATATAATAACTGAAATTGGAAAAAGAAGAACAAATAAAGCCAAAAACCACCAGAAGGTGGGACATAATAAAGATTAGAGAAGAAATAAATAAAATTGAGAAGAATAAAACAAGAAAAAATAAGCAAAATAGATAAGCCCAAAGACAGACTCATTAAAAGAAAAAGAAAATCTACCCACATAAACAGAATCAGAAATGAGAAAGCAAAAATAATGATGGACCCCACAGAAATACAAAGAATTATAAGAGAATATTACAAGAATCTGTAGGCTATCAAGCTGGAAAACATAGAAGTGGACGACTTCTTAGGAAAATACAACCTTCCAAGACTAACCAAACAAGAAATAGAAAAACTAAATAGAACAATCACCAGCAACGAAACTGAATTTGTAATCAGAAAACTACCCACGAAAAAAACCCCTGCACAAGAAGGATTCACCTCTGAATTCTGCCAGATATATAGAGAAGAAATAATATTCATTCTCATTAAAGTTTTCAAAGATATAGAAGAGGAGGGAATACCTCCAAATTCATTCTATGAAGCCAGCATCACTCTAATACCACAACCGGGCAAAGACCTCACCAAAAAAGAAAACTGTAGACCAATATCCCTGATGAACGTGGATGCAAAAATACTCAAACAATGTTAGCCAACCGAATTCAAAAATATGAGGATCATACACCATAATCATGTGGGATTTAAACCAGGGACGCAAGGATGGTACAACATTCGAAAATCCATCAACATCATCCACCACATCAACATAAAGTACAACACCATATGATCAACTCCATAGATGCTGAAAAAGCTTTTGTGAAAATCCAGCATTAATTCATGATTAAAAGTTTCAACAAAATGGGTACAGAGGGCAAGTACCTCAACATCATAAAGGCCATATATGACAAACCCACAGCCATCATCATACTTAACAGTGAGAAGCTGAAAGCTTTTCATGTAAGATCGGGAACAAGACAGGGATGCCCTCTTTCCACTGTTATTCAACATAGTACTGGAGGCCCTAGCCACGGCAACAAGACAAAAGAAATACAAGGCCCCCAGATTGGTAAAGAAGAAGTCAAATTGTCACTATTTGCAGATGACATGATACTATACATAAAAAACCCTAAAGACTCAACTCCAAAACTCCTAGAACTAATATCTGAATTCAGCAAATTTCAGGATACAAAATTAAAACACAGAAATATGTTGCTTTCTTATACACTAACAGTGAACTAACAGAAAGTGAAATCAGAAAAACAGTTCCATTCACAATTGCATCAAAAAGAGTAAGATACCTGGGAATAAAACTAATGAAATGAAAGACATATACTTTGAAAACTACAAGACACTCCTAAGAGAAATTAAAGGGGGAACTAACAAATGGAAATTCACCCCATACTCTTGGCTAGGTACTATAAGTATTGTCAAAATTGCCATACTACCTTAAGCAATCCACAGATTCAACTCAATCCCTATCAAAATACCAACAGCTTTCTCCAATGAACTGGAACAAATAATTCTAAAATTCATATGGATGCCAAATAGCCAAAGCAATGCTGAGAAGGAAGAATAAAACAGGGGGAATTACGCTCCCTGCCTCAAGCTGTACAACAAAGCCATAGTAATCAAGACAATTTGGTATTGGCACAAAAAATAGACACACAGATCAATGGAACAGAGTAGAAAATCGAAACATTAAGCCAAACATATACAATCAATTAATATTTGATAAAGGAACCTTGGATATACAATGGGGAGATGACACCCTCTGCAGCAGCTGGTGTTGGCAAAACTTGGCAGCTACATGTAAGAGAATGAAACTGGACTACTGTCTAAACCCATACACAAAAGAAAACTCAAAATGGATCAAAGACCTGAATGTAAGTCATGAAACCATAAAACTCTTCGAAAAAAAGATAGGCAAAAATCTCTTGGACATAAACATGAGCGACTTCTTCATGAACATATCTCCCAGGCATGATAAACAAAAGCAAAATTGAACAAGTGGGACTATATCAACCTGAAAAGCTTCTGTACAGGAAAAGTACACCATCAGTAGAACAAAAAGCCATTCTATAGTATGGGAGAATATATTAATAAGCATCATATCTGATAAGGGGTTGACATCCAAAATATATAAAGAACTCACGCACCTCAACAAAGAAAAATTAAATAATCCAATTAAGAAATGGGCAGAGGACATGAATAGACACTTCTCCAAAGAAGAAATTCAGATGTCCAATCGGCACATGAAAAGATGCTCCACATCACTAATAATCAGAGAAATGCAGATTAAAACCACAATGAGATATCATCTCACATCAGTGAGGATGGCCAACATCCAGAAAACAAACAACCCAAATGTTGGTGAGGATGTGGAGAAAACGGAAGCCTCCTTTATTGATG
>JAVSCE010005985.1:0-64743 GCA_032199065.1 Smutsia gigantea | reverse complement strand
AAGCAGCTTACATCCCCCTTATATACTGTAACCAATAATCTAAAGTACTAATGATAGTATCAGAGCTATAATTTGGTCCCCAAAGAAACATCTAAAAGGCTAAAATAAATAAGTTGGAAAACATCCACCCCCGAAAGTGCAGTAATGATTGCTTGTTCATATTTCCATAGCAGTGCCCCTACACTATCTGTGTGCTTTGCTGAGAACAATATATTATTATTAAGGAGATAGCTCTTTGTTTTGGTTGCTTAACATTATCATTATTGACTCAAGAGAAGAATTTCATGTAATACCAAATGGTAATGAGAAAAGAGGACAGCAGAGAATATCTTCAAAGACAGACTCCCAAACCAGAGGAATTTTGGCAAATTAGACAACTAAATTCAGTACATCAGAAGAGGAAATGCAGAAATAGTGATGCAGAAAAGCTATGTAGATAACATCACCCTTCATATAGGAAGAGGATACTGTTGAACACATTCCTCTTCCCAAAGCATACACCTTTTCTCCTCTGTGATGGATTTTTGCCAATCTAACCCCATTCTCCTCCAGTTCTTCCGCTGACAAGTAACCTGTTTGCTGTGGCCACAGAACACAGTGACAACTATTTAAACAGTGGGCTGAGGACCCTCTTCACATGGCCCCATGTGCAACCACTTTTGAACTGAGGTTGAGCCAGTAGGTATTCAATGAAGGACAGAATATTTCTCCCCAAAGCAAGCACAGTATTACACCAAACACATACAAGATAGCTTGAGACTGTCACATCCTTCTGTCAGTCTCTTTACAAAGCAATTGGCAGTATAGTAGGCTAGAGTTTATACAGTATATATTTGTATATAGTTTAGTTTATCAATTCCTGGTTGGGTAATCACAGGCCAGATATTTAATGTTGCTGAGCCTTACTGCCGCTTAACTGCAAAATGGGCATAGTAAAAACACTCGCCAGCCTCACAAGGTATTTTGAGATGCAAAATGATTACCCACCTGGATGCACTTTGTAATAGGCAGATTTTTGCAGAGTACAATGTCCAGTTCTTGGTAAAATAAAGAAATATCATTACAGAGCATGGAAAAGGCTTTGTAGATAAGTCACAAAAAAATACCTTAAGTTTTGGGAATGTTAAAAAGAACTGATTTTATCCTGTATTGAAAAAAAGACAAAAATCAAGCCATTTGGTAGTCTTTAATTATGCCAAAAGCTTTAATTAAGCAGTTAAAACAAAACAACAAAATGAAGGATAAAAAAAGAAAAAAAGAGGAATTGGGCTTACATTGTATCATGAAGGATTTAGGCAAGTTATTTTTACAAAGAATTTTTGGCTAGTAAGAGCTGGAATACAATGAGACAATACAATTTCCATGTCACTGGAGTGAGTGCCATTCTTTCTATCTAGATCTAGGGAATATAATTAATTGATCTTCGTAATCAGCTCATTAGGACGATGCATCATCAGTGATTTTTTATTTTTTAGCAAAACATAAAAATGTTTACGTATGTTTATTGCTGTGATATCCAGACTTTGTACTCCAAGTGTATAATATTACAATCTGGTGCACAAGGAAACATATGCTATATGCTTGGCTTTTTCATCCTTTCCGCCAGTAGGAAGTATTTTGGGGTAAGGTAAAGACACGTACAGCAAGATACAACCTCTGTCCTTTTCTATTACTCTTTGGCCTCAGCCTTCTTTCTCACCCCACCTTACTTTTGCAAAGAAGACTGAAACAGCAGACTGACCCCAAAGAGGAGGTCAAGAGTGAACAGGACTGGAGCTAATCAGACTAGGCTATGGGGTTTGGGAGCTTTAAGTGTAAAAGTGGAATATTGATGCCATCCTTGAGTCCAAGGGCCAGAAAGGAAAGCACGTCACTAATGCTTGGAAATCAGGCCAAACTGGAACAGAGTGGGAGCGAAAGGAAGAGTGGGCGTGAAACCAGAGTTCAGGAAGGAGAATGGGTGCTAGTGCCAGAAGCTCATTCATCTGGCACCCTTCCCTGAGGTGTGTGGGTGGATTTGCCTCCCTGAAACCTGGGGTCACAGAACACAAACAACACCCCTTTACCACTGTGCCTGCAGCCAAATCATCCTGGACTTTGATCACATCAAACCCTGTACTTTGGTGTGTTTATTTCCTGGTAATACCCAATGGAAAGTTTTTCTTTTTCAATCTAACAAGTGAAATGAAGCAAATATTGTTGGCCTAGTCATTCTAAAGGTATAACACACACACACATACACATCTATGTGTGCACTTTTGTGTGTGTATGTATATATATATGAGTCACAAGCCACCCTCAGAAGCTACATATGTGTCTGCACTCCAAGTGCTAGGAAAAAGTGGGCATGCTTCAGAAAAGTGGGGGCTGTGACCACAAGAAGGGGGAGTGTATATATATATATATATATGACTTTTTTTTTTTTAGGTAACTTCTCTGAATTAGAAGCAATGACTTGTAGGTACCCTAATTTTAAACAAACTGATCCCATGTTTAGCAGTTAAAAAATATTTAAGGCTGAGAACTTATTTGTTATACAATCTGAGGCTTCAGATTCAACAAGAGTTTGTTGGTGCCAGCATCCATGGGTTAAGAAAGGTTTTACAGCCTTGACTATCAGTAGGAATACCCAGGATAAAACAAGGGAGTGAACTTCTTTTGAACTTGGACTAAGCTACTAGGCTTAAATCACTTAGGGCTATTCCTATTGCAAATGACAGGTGAGAGAAGCCCTATTTCCAACTGGTTTAAGCTAAGGAAAAAAAAGAGCTGTGGTCTCCAGGTGGCCAGGGTAGAACTTCAGCCACTACTGGATTCAGCTGCAGAGACCATGAATAGGACTCAGTTCTCCATCTCTCAGCTTTGTCCCCACAGGGATGCAGTCTAGCTCAGATCCCAGGTGGATGATTGCAAGATGACTACAATTTAAATCCAGCAAGCAAAAGCCAGAGCAAATGGCTAATGGTTCCAGGAGGGTCACATGTCCTCTTTGGCCCAGTCCCTAGAGCTCTTCTAGTGAACCTGGAGTCACAAGCCACCTCAGAAGCTACAGACGTTTCTGCACTCTGAGTGCTAGGAACAAGTGGGCATGCATCAGAAGAGTAGGGGCTGTGACCACAAGAAGCAGGCGTAATGCTGGACAACGCTTATCAAGGAGCTCAATGCCTCCATCTCTATGGAACCAAAAACAACTAAATGACTTGCAGGTGGCCAATGGCAGAAGGGGGATCACTGAGTTGGGAAAGGGACTCCAAATTAGAAAGTATGAAAATAGAAAAGCTGGTGGACTAGTGAGGGCTACAGTGCCCAGCAAGGCTTGCAGACATCACCTCAAGTGCTTCCTGCTACCAGTGAGCTGCTGTTACAATGGGGGTCAATAAGGAAACAAAACCCACTAACTCTGCTAAAGCGGTTGCAGTCGTGGCAGCGCTACCCAAAACACTGAAGTAGCAACACTCCTCGAATAGCCTAACAAAATGCAACCTCGTGTCACATCTCACCAAGGATCCGATGACTTGAGATCAGGGAACTCCCAGTACTCCTTTCACGAGCACAAAGTAATAGGAATTGCGTGCATGTATTACAACTTGCTTCTGAAAATATGAATGCCCTCTACATATTTCAAGCTACAGGCAGCCTTTTACATTCTCCATTTTGTAGGTGGGAAAAGTAAAAACCAGCTTCACAAATTAATTTTAAGGGTAACAGAAAAACATGGGTCATCAAAATCTCTTTTCCATCCTTCTAATAAAGTTACCTCCTTCACGTTAATTATTTTAAGCATACATTGAGAAAGTTAAAAGTAAAATTAAGAGCCCCAGGATAATTCCAGAGAAAATCTAACAATTCCTACCATTAGTAAATTGGTATGAATTTGATTGTGATTTGTATAAATTGATTGTTTTACTTTAATGATATAAATTGGGCGATTGTTCAACTCTCTACTTTGTTTTCCTTAAGAACATATGACATTTTAGCCAAGATCTTAAAATACACAGACCCAAGCTGGGGTTCAGCGTCATGGTGTAGATAAACAGGATAAAGCTCTGTGAAGTTTCCAAGGAAAAGCTAAGACAGTAACTATCTTCACATCAGGAAATAATGTCTATTTTTCTTTTTAAAAAATCACATAAATGTGCTGCTTTTCTAGCTGACTATAAAAATCAGTGACTCATGTTTGCATTTGATGCCACCATACTCCATGGGCTGGCATATCCTTGATGTACCTAGCTTACATCATGGAAGTTTCCAGAAAGTCTAAATACTTTAGGACTTCAGTTCATTTTTCCCTGCTCATAATAGATTTCTGAAAGATCATTTGAAAATGTTAAATTTCCCTTCATTTTTCAAAGCATTTCTAATGCTACAGGCAATCAATTGCAAAAAGACAGCTCATTGTTCTATGTTTTCTCCCCACAGAGAATTTATGTCTCAAAAGATATTTTTTAAAGAGGAAGGTTATTCAATACATCTCCCCGGCCAACCCAGAAACTGTTATAAATTCAAAATTCATTCTTGTACAATGTCCTTAATTATAAGATACGTAATCTTTCTGTGTTAGTTTAATTCCATCCTATTTATCTTCTCAAGTGGAGTGACACATTGCAAATATCATTTGGGGAGTTTTATTAATAAAGGCCTAATCCCATGGCTTGTAGGACATGTCTCAGAATAATGTTTTAACTACAGTAAAGCTCAGTGACTGTAACACCCACTCAATAATTATAACTGTCCCCCATGTGAGGTGAGATGACTTTTCCAGTGTGAGTGGTGGTGATTTCTCAGTGTGGTGGGTCTCAGAGAGCTCACAGGAGTTGATCGGTTGCTGTCTCCTTCTGCCTTAGAGACTAGCGAGGAATACCAGCTCTGCTGTACCTTCTGGACTAGATTTTACATCTCACAGAAATCAGGATAGGAAATCAAGAGATATGCTAAACTAAAGCACTAATATCCTAGAATCTCATTCAGTTTTGCAAAGAGAATCTTCGGAGATTTTGCTCCAAGCACATACATACACATCTCCATACATACATACATATTTTTGACTCTGTGGACAGTCAGAAGATACACATACACACACACATACATACACAGTTTTTCATATATTGGCTTAGGTTGACTGATTTGGGAACTTAAGCACAATATCTAATATTGTCTTTTAGATCTCATAGGTGTATCAAAGTCCAACAACTACTACTTCACAATAAAGTTTGCATATTTGATAGCTAATGTAGCTTTCTGGGCTAATTTGGCAAGCCTAGATATAACAGGGCAATGTTTCTTAGGCCCTATTTTCCTCCTCTTGATTTAGACCTATTTTGGGTTAATTTAAATAATTTGTGACGCATTTGATGAAAATTAGGAAAGAAGATCACATTCTTATCCTTCTGCTCTAAATCTACAAAGAATTTGAAAAGGGTTCCGTTTCAGAGATCCAGAGCTCTGGCTTCAGCAATTCCCTATGACTAAAAGCAATCTTGCTGTGATTGAAAATGGAGGTGTCAACTCAGGCAGGCTACAAATTGCCAGCAGAGGGAATAGCCATTTTAAATTAGTTTCCAAAGCCCAAATAAATTCCCCTGAATGGAAATCTGTCTTTATCCTTATTTTCTATCTCCAGGAGATGATATGTGTTTTACTCATTATGAATCATCCTCTCCATTCCTTTCCACTAAGGCAAGGAGAATGAACAAAATGTACTTAGAGACTGCATCACGTTACACTAGGTTCTGCTCATGACATAAGATGTATACCAAATAAGATTATCATCTGGAAAAAACATACCTTGCATTTGAATAGCCCTAACCAACTATAAGATTATTTTAAACATAGAAATGAAAATTTATGGAAAACGCTTTGACTTTAAATCTCCATATGTATTAGGGGTGTTATAGGCATTCCAAATGCTTCTCATAATAATCTTTTTTGGTAAACAGAGAGGATACAATGTCTCCATAGCTTTTGCAGATACTCTGAGACAAAGATACTAAGTGACCAGAGGCACACAGTAATGGCAGAAAGGGCTCTGACTTTCCCTCCTGTGTTCTCTCCTTAAGCAACACACAGGGTTTTAGAAATACACAGAAAAAATATCTGTATTGTGTGATTTCTTCTCATCATAACCTAGCTATGTATGCATGGCCTTAAACTCTTATTTTTTTCCAGTTACATATATGTTCACATGTAGTATCATTTAATCAGGGATTGTTTTTCTTAAGTTTTCCTAGTTGGGACATTTCTAGGGAAAAAGAGAATTAAGCTAATGATTAAAAAGTAAAGGCTTCTTAACTGGGATAGCAATTTCACCTCAATGAGCTTCTTCTGACAAGTGGCCCTTTGGATGATCTGACTTCAGAATATCAGCTGGGCTGTCTCTCCTGTTTGTTTGCTGCTTCCATGACTGCAGTGGCTTTAACATTCTGATCAAATGTAATTAACAATCCCTTTGATGAAAAGCTTTCTGGTTTTGTAATGGGAAAGAATTGGATTTTACTGCCTGTTCAGTTTTAGAGAACCAAGTAGACAGTTTCAAGCCAACAAGAAATGGGGCATGGGAGTGGTGCAGATATGTCACAACTCAACTTTTCATACACTACTGGTGGATAGCATTTTTAAACTGGTAATACCACTTTAAAAAACTGTCTGGCAGTATCTTGTGAGCTGAATATATATATGCACACCCCCAGGACCTAACAACGTCACTTAAAAGTACATTACAGATAGATGGTGTACATACATGAATACTCATAGAATTTTTATAGTAGATACAAATCAGAAATAACCCAAGAATCCATCAATAACAGAATACATAAGTATATAGAGATTGGAATATTCTACAACACTGAAAAAGAATAACAATGGAGAGATATAGTATATGGATCAATCTCTAGACATAATGCTGAGTGAAAGAATCTGGACAAAAAAGAGTACATAAATACATATTGTATGATGTTATGCATATAAAATTCAAAAAAAACAGACAAACTTAATCTATGATGAGAAAGTCAGAATAGCAGTTAATTTGGGGGTTGGTGGTAATAACAACAGATCAGTGTTTCATTTGTTTTTTTTTCCTGTATTTATTCTTTTTCACTTCCTTTTAAATTTGTCCAATGGTTATTTTTCATCCCTGTTAGCATTTTTATTATTATTTTAATGGTTATCCTAAAGATATTTAAATACAACCTTAATTGATTTCAGTCTTCTTTAAATTAGTAATTTCATGTCTTCTTAAACAAAGCAGGAAGCTTATAAGTTTAATTCCGTTTACCCTTCCCATCTTTTATTCTATTGTTATGTATTTGACTTTCATAAGTATTAACACAACAAAACTTGTTGTTTTAAACAATCAATATTTATTTCTACTCATCCACATATTTACCATTTCTGGAAGTCTTCATCTCTTCCTGCAATTATGCTTTTCATTTGAGACAATTTGCCTTCTGCCCAAAGAAATTTCCTAAATACAGGTCTTCCATTTTTTTTAACATACCAATCTTAATTATTTTGAGGTCCATTTATAGTAACTCCAAATCTGAATCATCTCGAGGTCTATTTTTATGCCTGCCTTATCTCTTGATTATTGGTTTCTTTTTCTGCTTCTTCACAGATGAAATAATTTTAATTTTGTGATGCACATTGCAGATATTACACAAATGCTGCCTTATGTCATTTTTCTCTACAGAGGATTGAGTTTTGTTTTGTTCAAATGTTAAATTACCTGTGGATCACCTTGATCCTGACCAGGCATGGGTGAAACCCTTGTTCCTGAAGACCCACTGTAGCTTTCTAAATCCTCACAGGAATGCTCAGTGTTCATCCAAGTCAGGCCACACTCACTGAACCTAAACTCTTACATCACTTCAGCACCATGTCTGAAATCTCCAGTCTTCTCTCCAGCCTTCTCTCTGCTAGGCCTTCCCACTTCTCACTCTGCACCTACACAGCTTAAGAGTTAGCCAAAGATCTGAAAAGAATTTTTATTCCAGACTTGGGGTTCCTTCTTTATAGCCCCTTCCTCTCTGGAACTCTGACCCTCAAATCCTTGATGCCCTCAAATGCTGATCTCTGTTTCCTCTGCCTAGGGAGACGGAAGTTCTCTCTTTGGGTTCTATTTTTCTGCACCTTGGTCTGGAAAATGCCATCAGGGAGAAAGCCAGTGTTCATGTGGGATCTCCTAGGAAATTCCTCTACCTCTCCCTCAACAATTCTGCTTCTTACTGGCTCTTATCCAATGCCTATGAGAGTTTGCTTATTTATTATCCAGCTTTTGTGACTTTATAATAGGAGGCTAAGTCTAATACCAGTTGTGTTATCATGCCAGGGCTTCAAAAGTGGAATTTCTTTCTTTACTGTTTAAGTATACATAATGCTGTACAACAGATACAATTTTCTAACTTTCTATTTTCACTTAAGCTCTCTAGTGTAAACATTTCCTAAGTCTTCAAAAACTCTTCCAAAATTTCATATTAAGTTAGCAAGATTTCATTGAATGGATATGTTTTTCCTCACTTAACCATGGTCCAAATTACCTGTGTTTTCTTTTTTTTTTTTTAATTGCCCATGTTTTTAACCCTGTTTCCCTCTCATTTATTTAAGGGCTTTTAGTAAGTGCTTCTTAAGCTTTAAATGTACATAACAATCATTTGGCAATTTTGTTAAAACTCCAATTTTTCTTCAATATGTGTGGGATGGGCATGAGATCCTGCAATTCTAACAAACTTCCAAGTGGTTAACAATGTTAACAGTCCAGCTAGCATCAGGACTATCCTTTGCTCAAGGCTCTATCTAGGTGACATCATTCACGATGTTGGGAACAAGGCGTGTTTCATTACTTTGACTACACGAGTATCACTCAGCCTTACCTCTAGGAGATTCTAATTCTTTAGGTCTGGCATGTGGCCCAGGCCACTGTAATTTCAAAAATAATCCCTGGTGAATCAGGATTAAGAACCACTGGATCAGTCTCTGACACAGCCTATCCCATGGAAAACAACCGAAACGCTCTGTCTATATGAATACCTAACTTTAAGAAACACATTTTACTAGGGCATAACCTTTAGCACCAGTAGTAATGTGATTCCACCACTCATGTCTATCTTCATTGAACATGATGTTAATGTCCAGCACTATGGTTACAGCACAAACTTATGCAGAAAAAGGAGTCCAGAGCTGAGAACAAACATGCTGTGTGCCCCGGGGATGAGGGCTGGTGGTGAGTGGGGTGGCAGAGTCCCAGTTAAGACTAAAATCACCCAGGTTCTTCACAGCTTTGTAATTCATTCTAACTCATTGTTTCCCCTGAACTGTCTTTTTTTTTTAACATAAGATTAAAAGGTTTAGAACTACAGGCTAAGCCTAGTTTTATTAACATCTGAACTTCACCCATCACTTTCATGTTTTAAACAAAAGTTAAATGTCTTCTAATTGCAATGCTAACTAATCAGGATGATAAGCTATCCAGAGTATCCCAATTAAACTGCTTTACTGCCAGTTCCCTCAAATCCAAGAAAATACACACCCCATCTTACACAAATGCATTAATTCACATTCAGGGTAAATTACTGCATTCCCACCTGCTGCCCCAGGGATGAAGCTGAGATGGCAAATTTTCAGAAATGTATCTTCTATTCAAATATTCTTAGAAGCATACACAGAATCTAAAGGAAATCATTCCTATTTGCTCCAAGCAGCTAAAGGAAGAACCAGAATTAAAACCAGTAAACCCAAAGGACCTTAGGGCCTTAAAGACATCCTGTAATCTATAACCCAGCTAAATATTTATATTCGAATGAAAAGCATTGTTGGGACTCTTTCATCTTGAAGATTACTTTTCTACTTTAATTAAAACTGTCTGATATATCACAACTTTCAAGACATTTTCAGCTGATAAAAGTAACAAATGCTTTTATTTTCCCAATGGTGCTCCCAGTCTATAAATGTTACCACCGGTCCCGATTTAAAGTTTCCATTCAGACTGAGAGATTAATACAGAGCACTTGAGTAGCCTCAGATAGAGGGCTACTGAAGTTATGGAATGTCCCATATGCACAGTAGTGAAAAACATGCTGAGTCTTACATAATTACCATGTGGAAGAAAAGGCAAGGGCAGAGCAATAGGTCAGATAACTACTGTGGTTTGCTCTTTGCAAGGCACAGCCTGAGATAATATAAAAATAATTACACACACAAACCAGATTTTCCAAACTGCTTATTTAGTTTTCTAGGTCAGTATAGCTGGTCAAATCCCTCTGAAAGTTAAGTTTTCCAGCTGACCACAAATGGTTAGTTCAGTTACATTACTTCTGTAAAGTGCTGCATATATTTAGAAGTTCAAGGGACTGTGATGTATATTGCTCATTCTCTGGAGAGTTTTTCCCCCTTATAAGGATTGTTGGTAGACTGGGGAGAAAGAGCAGATCAAAAGCCATGCTACCGTGCAAATTTAGCACCATCTTCACACTACCATGTAATTAAAACGTCAGGTACATACAAATGAGTTCCAAAGACTTAACTGGAATCCACTCAATAATTCAAACTTAGTATCTGCATGTTAAAATAAATATTATTTTCATAAGTATACAGCTCTATGAGAACATGCTAATTTTCCCTTTGTTCCAATTTATCCTGTCCTCAATAATCTGCACACACACAAAAATTGCAATGGCGCTATTTTGCCTTTGTAAAGGAAAACAGTGATCTATCTGTTGGACCTTGTGATTTCCAGGCTACATAAGCAGTCTCAGAAATCTGAAGCATCCACTATCTTAAACCAACACAGACTTGAACCAGGTAGCCGAGATGTTGACTGTGAAGGAGAGGAAAGCCCCGAGTATGCTGTGGGCATGAAGTAGGGCAAGGGCCAAAATCTCAGCCAAATGTTGAGCTAAAAAGTGACAGAGAAAGCACTCTAATTTGGTAACAGATATTATTTGAGGATTTCCATAAAGAGACAATAGACAGTTTTAGGAAACATGGTCAGTGGATTTCAAAATGGGCACAGTTGTCCCATTAAGAAGAGCCAATGTAGATACAGTGTTTGGCAGGCTTCCAACCTTGTCAATTATCTCGGTCCTAGCACAGTCTTCAATCCTGGTGGGATTTCCACCTACCCTAGTGTCCTCTACCAATTTCCCCAATCCTAATTGTCTTTTCCTTTTTCTCAGATATACTGCAGAGTCTCCGTGTCTCTGGAAATTAATCACTACTTGAGAGATTAATTGGAATTTTAGGACTATTAATTGTAATTTCCTCTTCCTCTTGCTTTTTTAATTTTGAGGGAAATCTACAAGGACTCTTTCAGCAACTAAGATGTCTATTAAAAAAAAAAGATGTCCCAACCACCCAAAATAACTGCTTCTCTGCCATTTTGACTCTATGGTTTGTCATCCATTACACCTGGAGAATTACTTAAGCTTAGTTACAAACTCTACCTGGGGATTAAAAACAATTAGTTTACATAATAAGGTTAATAATATATAACCACTAAAAGGTTAAATGATATCATTTCCACTCTCTAAAGGAGCTCTATCATATTCAAAGTCAGTCACTTAAGGAGGAGTAAATAACTAAAAGAAAACAGCGTAGTTAAAAACCTGTTTCATTAGTTACGGCCCCGTGAAAGTTTTCTTTTCCTTGGGAATTGAATCTGCTTTATGACACAAAGACCACACACATATGTCCCACATCCCACAAAGACATACATACACACTGACATGCTGAAACACACACACACACGTGCACACACACAGCTCACAGACACACCTTGGCTCATGTATAATCACAGACATTCACACACAGACACACATTTCCACCAGAGCAAATCTTTGCCTTAGAATGAC
The DNA here is from genome assembly GCA_032199065.1 of Smutsia gigantea. Classification (NCBI taxonomy): domain Eukaryota; kingdom Metazoa; phylum Chordata; class Mammalia; order Pholidota; family Manidae; genus Smutsia; species Smutsia gigantea. The sequence goes on along the minus strand of JAVSCE010005985.1, from coordinate 52,903 downwards.
ATAGCAACAAGCATTTTTCCTGTTTAACCAGTATTAAGTGTCTCCTGGAAGAGCATAAACAGAAAATTGTAACTCAGAAGAAAAAACCTTGGGAAACAGACTTAGACACGTGTGCTGGTTTTAAAAATGCTTTCCACATGGTAAGGAGTTACAACTATGGGACTGCCTCCAGGCTAAACAAGACCCTTAATCAGGACAACCAGGAGGCATCCCTAAACTGTGACATTTGCAGAACCAGAAAGAATGAGAAATTGGGAGTGCCTCATCTAGCTAGAACTACACAGGCAGGAGATGTAGACGGTGAAAGAAGTGGACAGCCTCTGTTTTACATCTTGTTTTCAGACCAGGGGCCATACCTTTTGCCACTGTTTCTAAGGATCCCCATGTAGAACTTCTGGCATCTTTTAAGAGGGTACAAAAAATTCAGAAGACAGTGGTAGCAACTTAAGAGTTTTGAACTACAAATATTTGTAACTGATAATGACTTACAAGTTGTACAAGGTTCCACAAAGACCACATTCACTACCAAACCTTGGACTGTAAAATCCTCTATGGTGAGGTTCCTATCTCCATTTATTCATTCATTCATCCGAAAAATGTTTTTAAGAAGCTGTAATGTAGCAGTCACTCTGCTAGTAGCTGGTGACCCTGTCTTTATGGAGTGACAATTTACTGAGGATAGATTCTGAACAAGAAGAAACAAGGAGGCTGCTTCTCATTTCTTTATGTCACTAGGGACATAGTGGCAGTTTGTGGCTCAACTTTTATGTAAAAGAGAAGGGAAAAAGGAAGGAGAAGGCAAGGATGAGAAGAATAAGCCTCAGAGTATTGCTACCTCCCTTACCAATCTTAAAAATAAACTACTGGGATGATTAATTAGGTAAATATGGGATACTCAACACTTGGACTAATATATATCATATACTCAAACATAAAAATATTTACTTAGCTCCATCTGACATTATGACCATAAACACATTGAGAAATGACAGTGTTTTCAGTAATGTAGCTTATATCAAATGAGTCTCTGGTCAATAAACTGATGGAGATCAGGGCAGATATCACAGGAAGACAAACACCACACCCTGCTGACTAAGGATAACCAGCTCGTGGAATAGAAGGGACCGAAAGTGCTCTGTAAGCATCAAGATTAACTGAAGGCTTCTGTCAAAGAGTCAATACTGATCCAGAAAGCTTTCCATCCTGGTAGAGATGAGCCGTCCTAGAAAAGTCAGGCTTTAATGAGCTTGAGTCATATGGCCAAGAGAGTGAGGGAGGGCCAAGGAGAGGTTACTGCAGTTCCTCTCTTAGAAAAGGAAGTGAAACACTAACTGAAGTGGGAGGGCTGCAGTGAGCAGGGAACCAGGGTAAGCCCCTGGGTGGTTCAAAGATGACAAGAGCTGGGACTCTCTCTCACGGCACTCACCACGGATTAGTCAAGAGCCCCAGAAAAGGAGGCCATACGTAAGAAGAAGAGAAAGTACAAAGGGGGAATAGGATTGAATTGACTCCTTTTTGAAAGTAAGAAAGTCATTCTTCAAAGAGGGCTTTGGCAACATCCAGAAAAACCTCTTCAGAATTGGGAGTGGGAAAGCATGACCACAACTTCCCTTCATTAAAATCACTTTAGTTTCCTCCTCAGACTAATGAACAGAGACACTGCTCCTCAGACTCAGAGGGAGAATCATTGCATATGTGTGAGTACCTGCCAGGGAATAGTAATGTGGTGTATATTTTTAAAAAGAGTCCCTATGTTTTAAGATACCAACTGAAATATTTACAGATGAAATGATACCAGGCCTGGGATTTGCTTCAAATAATCCACATGAATTGGTGGAGTTTAGATGATGCCGGGTCATGAGTGGATAATTGTTCAAGTTTGTTGATGGGTGTTCATTTTACTTTCTCTTTACTTTAAATATATTTGAAATGTTCTAAAAAATGTCACTTAAAGTATGAATTGGTAATAAAAGCCTGTGAATGTGTAGGAAAAGAAGAAACTTTTAATGATCACTTAAATAGTGCTGTAGAGTATAAGCTAATAAATAAACAACAAGCTCCTTGGAAACTCCTATTAAATATGAATATGAAGCCTCCATAGGGTGCCACATATACCACAACCAGGCCCTGACCAAGGAAACTCTCTCTACTACAGCTTTGGAGTTCTAGATGGATTTATAGTCTGTTTTTCAAACTGGCAGTTGCCACCCTATAGCAGATCCTGAAATCAATTTTTGGCCCTCAACCAGTTTTTAGATGAATGAATTAGGATGCAATAGAAAAGAAAGGATCAGAGCAAATCCCACGTGAAGGGGTAAGCACTGTGTGTGGAGCTTGTGTCTCTGCACATGCGTGTGTATTTGTGTGTGTGCACACGGAGTATTTGTGTTTAGTCAGCTCTCAGTATAATAGCCAGAACAATTTTGAAAAAACTGAAGGCAGATCATAGCACTCTTCTAGAGCCCATCAGGGACAAACTGTCTCATTCAGTGTAAAACCCGAAGTCCTTACACTGGCCTACAAGCCCCTCAGTGATCTGCCCCACGCCCTTTCTTCTCAGTCCTATTTACCCCTCCTCACCCCAGCTCACTGACCTTCTTTCTGTTCTGGAACACACCAGGCACACACTCCCTCACCAGGGCATCTGTGATTGCTGTTCCCCTTGTTTTGGAATGCTCTTCCTCCCGATAGCTGCATGTCATCTTTTCAGTAAGGCCTTTCCTGACCACATAATTTAATATTCAGATCCCCTCTCCCTGCTCCCAGTATTTCCTTATCTGCCTTCTTGCTTTATTTTTCCTCCATAAAACTTATCACCTTCTAAAATACTATATAAACTTTAAGTTATATACATTATAATTGTCTACAATGATACATATCATATACATAGATCACATATATTTTATATTCATAATATTTGACATATTACAATATTTGTTCATTGTCTCTATTTAACAAACTCCCCAAGGACCAGAATTTTGTCTGTCCTGTTCACTGCAATATCTCTTACACTCAGAACACAATAATCAATAAATATACACTGCATTATGCACATGTGCGGGGTATGTTGTGTGCTGGGTTGGGATATAAAGTATACTTCTTAGTGTGTGTCCCATTCCAAAAGGCTTGTGTAATACTGCCCTGGAGCACTCTTGGAATATCTCGAGGCTTACTGAGTGAGGACTGAAGAGTGAGCACAGCATGGTCATCTGATATCCAGTCCAAGTTCTTTGTATCTCACAGACTGCGTGCTTGGAACAAACGATGCCACTGGTAATTGCTATATGAAGTATGTATGTGGGGCAGGAGGGTTGTTCCCTTGGGGATACCACCGAGGTATTATAAATTGACTAGAAGCAATAGGCAGGGTCAGAAAATCGTAAAATTTTCAAGCCCCTCAGAGATGATCTGGTCCGCTCTCATAATTCTGCAGATGAGCATCAAAAAGTTACAAAATGATAATGTAATTTGCCCCAGGCCATACGAAGAGCTAATGCCTAGATAGAATTAGCATAGACCTGGGTCATTTGATGCCTTGGCCAATGATCTTTATACTCTCTGGCCTGCTATAAAAATCAGGGACCTGCTCTCCCAAAGCCTGCCTGTGCTCTTTTCTCTGAAAATAACCTGAGATGCTTTCTCCAAGTAGGTGCCAATCATCTATTCCACTCAAGCCTTGACAATTTGCAAGGTTCTCTGTTTTAAAAACAAAGAGCTGCTAATGATCACTATTTCTTATAAATCAAAGCTTTAAAAAGTCCTTGCCATGGCAACCAGGAGTGGTTGAATCATCTACTATTATTCCCTGAATTTCTAATAAAACAATTCCAATTTACACACCAGGCCCAGGGATGTTAAAGTCAATCAAGAATCAAAATTTTCAACCCTCATTGTCCTGCTATTCATTAGAGCTAAAGAATCTACCCATTTTTTAATGAATGCCCTATAATTTTCCATAATCATAAAACAAATGCTTCACACCATAAGGCACTAGCAAGGGAAAACAATGCACCAGTAAAAGCTGTCACCTAAATTTGGAAGGAAGCAGAAATATTTTTGTCAGGGAGTGAGTGAATAGGTTCATTAATCGTGTGGTTCTCAACTAGCCTATAGCAAGTCTTTTGGGAGAGGCCAGGCTTCCAGAACTCTCAGATTTCTGTGGTGGCCTTACAGATCCCAAGGGCTGAGGACATTTGTGATGTAAGTGTGGCCAACACTCTGGATTCCTCCTTTCTCCTCCGCAGGCCCCTGCTCCATTGAGGTGTCCGTATCCCCCCCACTCCAGGAAGGGGGTCCTGACTGGACTGAGGGCATCACGGGAATCCTATTCTCCTTGCCAGTGATTGGCTCACACATGAGCACATGACAAAACCATGGCCAATGAGGCTAGAGAAGTCTGCTGCGTGGAGGGGTGCTTCTGAGAAAGGTTCCCTCACGTTCCATCAAGGTTCCGTTTTCTAAATGTGATGCCAGGGAGTGTTGTCATCTTGATGCCAAAAGGAGAGCAAGGCTAAGGACAGAGCCCATCCTCTGGAGGGCAGAGCCTAGAAAACTGTACGGAAGCTGAGAGCCGGATGCCACCGGGCATGGCATCCCGTCCCCCACTTCCTCTCAGGGTTTTCTGTGTGCAGCAGAAACATCCTAACCCATACCTGCATCTGGCCACAGTCTGGTCAGGAAGTGAGGAGGTGTGAGTGTTGTGCATGTTGGTGTCAGCATGAGAAAAGCTGCATGAATAGCAGGTGCCAGGGGACAGTGTGTCTTTTGTGAGGGAAAGCTTGACTTGTGACATTAGCCATCAGGAGGACCAAGGTATAAGAGCCGCACCTGGAGTGAGATGTGAGGGCAGCAGCAGACGCTGGCACACGGCACAACACTGTGTCTACGTGTGCTGTTGTCGCCGGTGCCCCGGGGCAGCCAGCTTTCCCCAGGGGAGGACTCAGAACAACAAATCTACTGTGGGGCATACCCACTTCCTCTCTGGGTGCCAGGAAAACCCTCCGAATGGGATCTAAGGAAAGAACTCAGGAAGGTGTTTCAGCACTTGCTTTGCCCTCACACTCCCATCAGTGGGTGCTCACTTTTGTGTGGGTGCCTAGCTCAGTTGTTCCATGGAGACAAAGGACAGGCTGTTAACGGTTTAAAGGGGAGCCAGCCATCCTGTAAACACACAGACAGCTGAAGATTGAAGCCTCCACATTCAAGTGGCCACCCAAGAACTCTCTTCCCCAAAGATGCCAGGCTTCATCCTCATTAGCCCCCTACCAGAGTCAGATCTTCCCCTAACAGATGGAAAGTATATCTTAGGAGTCTCTAAACTTGGGGGTGAGGAGGACTTCCACAACTACCTGGCACTCAGCAGGTATTTTCAAAATGTGTATTGATTGGATTCATTACAGTGAACTATACATGGTTCTAGAAAATTCCATATTTGTAACATACATATTTTAGATCTGATCAAATGCATTTTTCTTTCTGTGTTCAGAGCACAAATAAACCCTATCAGGACATCTGAAACAGCTGAACCTGTGTAATATTTCAGTCTTTTTACCAGTATTTACAGTACAATACTATGATCTGACGTGATCAAAGCATGCCAGCTCTTTGATTAGAAACAACAAAAGAGCCAGCAGCTGACACCCTCGGAAACGTCTACGCACGCGTCCATCCAGTGGAGGCACACCGAGGCATCGACAGGAGCGCTGCTGTGGTGACAGCGCTCAGCAGCACCGGGCACACAGTGGGAAACTTGATTCCAGCATGACTCATGTTCCACGCAGAGGGCATGAGAGTTGTGCCCAGAGCTTGAAGAGCTGCATAAAAACCTAATTAACTGGTCCTGAGAAATTCATTAATTGCTTTGTCCAGCATCAGCAGAGGAGATCTGCTGCAGTCCCTCATTCCTCAGTCAGAGCGAGGACGCCATGGCTTTTAGGGACACTGGGGACAGAGGCATTCATCCAGCGCAGGCCCAGCTGGCCCGGCAAAGCAGCCACAAAACACATCTCTGTGGAACCTTCCGAGGAGGGTGGGCACTGGCGGCAGTAAAGGACGAATGTGGAAATTAAAATGGAGAGAGTAGGGGTGATCCCATGTGTTGATCGAGATGTCAGTGACGATGGAACGGATGTCTCCTATCTGATTACAAGCATCCTGTCCAGGAAGGACTTGATCTATGGGGTTTTTTTCCTGTCTGCTCACTTTATGACCTTTACACCTCCTCATTCCCACTCTATCCACTTTTTTTCCTCTTTTAAATAATAGTTTTACTGAGATATAATTCACATACCCTACAATTCACTTGTTTAGAATACAATGCAATAACTTTTAGCATATTTACAGATACATGCTAGCATCACCACAGTCAATTTTAGAGCAATGCCATCACCCCAAAAAGAAACCCATATCCATCAGCAGTCACTCTGGTTTCCCTCCAGCCAACCCTAGGAAATAACTAATTTACTTTCTGTCTCTCTGATTTGCCTACTCTGGACATTTCATATAAGTGGAATCATACCATAAATGGCATTTTGTAACTGGCTTCTTTCACTTAGCATAATGATTTCAAGGTTCATCCCTGTTGTAGCATGTGTACTATATCACTCTTAATAAATTTCTCTGTAACTGTCCCTGTTGAATTCTAGTTTTATTACTTATGTCCCATGAATGTTTCCTACTCACTCTTGAAAAGTGCCTGTGAAGTAAAAATCAACTTTAAGATGTCCTGGTTCAGAAAAGTCCATGTGATTTGTTGGGAGTCTCCCACTGCAACTAAGTGCAAATAATCCTTTAATGCGTCTAAAAAAACTAATTAAGAAATCATTAAAGGCATGAAGCTAAAGTGAACCAGTGATAAGTCCTTTCAGAACTGATTTACATACAAGAGGTAAGGGAAGGGCCATAGTGGCATTCTTAGGGTTGAGTGATTGGGATTCAGACATATTTATTTCAACTCAACAGCTACTCACTGAGTGCCCTGTGCATGCCAGGCCCTGGGGATTGATAGTGAACAAAACAGACAAAAATATCTGCCTTTATGGAGCATGGATTTTAGTGATATGTGATAAAAGTATTTAAAGGGAAACCAGGGGACTAATAAGAGGGTAATTCAAAGTAGTGGTTACTTTTGGAGGGAGGGAATGAAAAGAGATAAGGGAGGGAAGGGAAAAGAGAGAAAAGTACCCATGAAGATACAAGGGTAGGTGGTGTTCCTAAATGGCTTAGTGGCTTTTCTTCTGAGAGTTAAGTTGCGTGCTTTGGAATCTGCATGTCTGTTACAGATATTCATTTGCATGTATTGGATATTACAACAAAGTTAATTTAAAAAAGAGCCACTGGATGGGCAAGTATAAACAGTGGTGTGCTTTGGGATGACAGATTTGTCCAAGCTAATTTAAAATGATTATGGGAATGATGGATTCACAGTGGAGTCTTTGACTGAGCAGAGAAATTCTAAACTGGTGGAATTCTACTTCAAGATTTTGAAAGGGTGTTGAAGACGAGCAAGGTAATATATTTAGGGGAGATTTTCCTAATTATATTAGATGACCCTGAACATTTATCCTCCATTATCAGATGACCATGAACATTTATCCTCCAGGATAAATGTGTCCATTTATTATCCAGGAAAGGAACCTACGGAGCATCTATATTAGAATGGGTACTTCATGAGATCAAAGATTTTGTTTTGTTCATAAATTTTCAAGTTTCAAGTTGCTTTCACAGCATTATCCCATTTGATTCTCACAGCAAGTATTATGGGCCCATTTTGTGGATGAGAAAATGGAAATTCAAAGATGTACAAGTTAACACAGCCAGTTGGTTGCTAGTCTTGTGGCCAGATCCCCAACTTCCCAGCACTGATCACACATCACTCCTGGAGTCCAGTGTTTAAATGAACCCACACCTATTTACAAAACCCAAGAATGGATGTCAGAAATAAAGTTTCAGAGAGTTAAATTTAGAGCAATAAAAAAAAAATACCAGTCCACACCAGGCATAGAAAATGGATGGAACTCATTAGTGTAGGAGGAACACAAGCTGAAACTTATCTCTCAAAGAAATATTTCTATACTCTCAGAGATGTATTTACATGAATTCCTGGAAGGCAGATTTACATGCAACTATTTATGAAAAACAGGATGCCTACAGGGCATCTCTTTCCTGAAAGGCTTCTGTGCATTTTTACAAAATACCCCCTAGCCAATCACTGGGGTTAAAATAGAGAACCAAGTAAGTACTGTGACAATTACTATGTTCTCAAGACAAATTACATTGTCTAATTCCAAATCATCTCTTCCTGTTGTGATTGCCTAGGATTTGCTGTGGTTATGTTCCCAATCTTAATCTGATATTTCAAGAGCGGTTACAAAGCCCCTGTCAACTGCTTTCTCCACTGAAGAATAATTCATATTTGGAGAAAAAAGTCATGTGGGTTAGTTTCACTGCTTAAACAAGCATACGGCTCTTAAGTGTATAAAGTGCAACCTTCCTGCATATTAAGGTCACGTGGAAGAAAAAACTTCTGTGCCCTGGTCACTGAGGGTACCTTTGACCCTGGATGTTGATCACGAGGGAGATAACAGAGAGGACACCTGGCTTGAACAGACCAGGCCACCAGTTCAGAAAATAACTGACTGGGCCCTTCCTGAAGGAGACATATTAATACTCCCTTTGCATAGGAAAGTCAGCAAAATAGTATTATTTACCCAATAAACAGTTTCATGGTCTCCCCATCTGCAGGGACAAACACTGTAAAACAAAATGGCTAATTTTTCTATAACAAAGTGAATTTGAATGAGCAACTTAAATCAGTATTAGGCAGCCAAATTATGAGTATTAATATCTACACATCATTAGCATAATCCCAAGTGAATTTTTTCATTACTAAAAGTAATGCTAGGCTTAACTTTTCATTTCCCTTGATATTAACTTATATATCGCATATTTGGTTGGAAATAACTTTTGTTTGAAGCCTAACCCACTTCTGCTTTCTGTATATACATACACACACAAACACACATACATATGCACATATACATATTCATGGCAAGAAGCCTCAGTACAAAGACGATCAGGTAAGAATTTTCTACACAGGTTGAGAGAAAAATGTGTCCCTTGTTCTCTCAATTTCTCTCTCCAACTTCATAGCATTGTAGACTTTCTTTGGAAGGAAGGGTTTACATAATTCTAACAAGTAAATAGGTAAAGTCTAGAATTAGAGCAAAGCAAAGAACCAAGCACAAAACCTGTATTAGCAAGAATCTGGTGAAAGTCCCAACCTGTCTCTCTCTGTAGTATTCCATTTCAAAATCACTGTACAGGCCCAGAAAAATGAAGGACATCTCTCAGTGTCTAGGAGGAAAACAAAATAGGGACCTTAGAATAGGGCTCGAACTCGGTGGAGGGAAGGTACATGTTTCGCTTGGAAAGCGAATAGGGCTACAGCTGTGGGAGCCACTGAGCAGTGAACGGTGGATTTGTACGGCAGGTTCTGTAATAAAGGCTAGGGCATTCTCACTGGAGGCATCCAGACCAGTGGCTGGCCAATACAGATATAGTGCGAGCCGCATATGCAATGTTAAATATTCTAGTAGCGACATTTAACATTTAAAAATAAACAAATGAAATTAATGTTTTAAATATATTTTAACCGAATATCCACAATATGATATCATTTCAACATATAACCAATATAACAAAGCTATTCACAAGGTATTTTACATTCTTTTTGTTTTGTACTAAGTCTTCAAACTCTGGTGTGTATTTCACACTTACACAACATATCAATTCAAACTAGCGACATTTCCTTGAAGGAGATCCTAGGCCAGCACTGAGGACACAGACACAAGATAGGGCAGATGGAAACCTGGATTCCAGCCCTCAGATGAGAAAAGGCTTGCATAAGGTTGTCACCCAAGGGATTCTGTGATTCATACTGCCCTAAATTTATGGTCTGAGTTATGTCAATAAAGAATAAGCCATGCATATCCCAGTCCTCTGGCTATTACGGATTCTGAGTCCAGTGGCTTCAATACCCACCTCTTCTCTGACAGTTGTTTGACATGGTAAAAGTACCTCTTACCTTTCCCTTTTTTTGTTGTACTTGAGGATGGTTAACAGAAGTTCAAGAGGGCAGCTTCCTTTACTTAGGAACTGTCATGTTCCTGCATCTTATTTGCATGCATTTCCCTCCAATTAAATGTACCGAAAATTCCAAAAGCCAACTTTATTTTCTAAAAACCATTTGCTTTGCCCCATATGTGGGCCTTTTGCAGAGACAAAATACTTCTAGGTAAATGGTTTGCTGATAGCCACACTGTTAGAAAATATCTCTTAAGTAGCACCGCTTGGATATACCATTAGCAACCTTAATCCACACATACACAATTTTCCCTTTTTTTTTGCAATGTTTTGGAAGAGATACAATTACAGATCCAAATTTCTTCTGGATGGGGGCATATTTTCTCTCTTTGAGGGTGTATTTATAATTCCCTGTGGGTTTATTTTAAAAAGAAATGGAGTTGCCACTAGGGAAACTACAGACCTTCTTTTTAAGTTTCGATCAAACTTTAGGGCAAAGGAATTTACATAAACACTTTAATTACTCTTTCCAAATCATCTTCCTGTTTCCCTCAAAGTTAGGAAAAACTTTCTTTTTAAAAAAATCCAGTTTTCAAAATCAGTGAAATATAACCTAAGCAGCACAAGTAGCAGACACAGGAAAGGGAGAGCATTCTATCAAGTTTTCTGTCCTTTGCTTATAATTTTACATGAGTAAGATCCCTGCCTGAGAACTACCAACCCAGCATACCAATGCTGCCCACCAGAGTCTTCTTCAGAATGATGGAAATGTTCTATTTTTATGTGGCCCAATATGGTAGCCACTAGCCACATGTGCTATTGAGCACTTGAAATATGCCTCATGCAGCTGAGGAACTGAATATTTTTTAATTTAAATTTAAATGGGTACATGTGCTACTGGCTACCCTACTGGATGGCATAGCTTTATATAGTTAGGGTAGACACTCAGTCACGGTCTTTGTGCCCCTCTTGGCACAACAGCCTTGAGATCTAAGGCCCATTTAAAATACAAAGCACTTTATGACTTCTATTTTGAAAATATTAAATAATTAAGTAGAACAGCATCTATGAAGCCAGCCAGAAAAAAAAAAGTCTGCAAGAAATTCTCTGAGGATGATATACTCTTTAGGATGAGCCAGAAAGGGGGATGGAGAATTAATGTTCTGGGTACATGGATCCGGGATGACAGTTTCAGCTCTAGCTCCACTACCAACTACCTGAGCAGGACTGGGCCGTTCCTGGAGCTCCTTGCGCCCTGATTCTCTTACTTACACAATGTTGGAATCTGTTAAACAATCTCCAAGGTTCCTCCTCACTCTAAGACTACAAAGAAATGGAAAGTCAATCAGCTTGGGAGAGAAAACACTTTCAGGTAGGTATTGTTGTGTGGGAGCTACCTGAACTCTTTCTGTCATTTCAGTCTCTTTACTTTTTCACTTAAGATATAAGCTAATAAATGTGTATTCTGCCACCTGAAGATTCAGCATCTGGGAGTTTCATGTGGCAATAATAAGACTGAATATGCTCACACAAAATGGAACGCTTTTAAAATTCCAGTGAAGAAAATCTACTGAATGCAAAGTAATACTATTCTTTTTTAAGCTCAGTTATATTTCTTTCACTTAGAAAACTTTCAAACCTTTAGCAAAGTTGCAAGAATAGTCCAATGAATACCTACACACCCTTCACTTTGCAAGACTAATCTTAATTTCAGATACCTCAAGGCCAGTATTCCCTAGGTTTCTCTCTAGAGAATAATGACTTAGTAATACCTCCCAGTTCATAATGCTAGTGAGAATAAGCACTGGTCAGGCTGAATGAAGGTCAGGATAACTTCCTAGGGCAACAAAATAAAACACAGCTGTATTTCTTTGTTAACAATGAGCATGTATTTCAGCCTTAAACATTAATGTCAGAAACTTTTTAAACAGAGATAGAAGCAAACCAACCCTTTATGTTTCAAGAGGGAAATGCATGATCTTTGAAATTAGGAAGACTTTGCTCCAATTTTAGCACCTCAAATCCAAGCGCTGTGCCTTTTCTGAACCTATTTCTTCATTTGCAAAATGGGATATAATGTCTACCTCAGAGAAATACTGTGAGAATTACACGAGATAATACAAACAGAATGACACGTAGTGGCACTCCAGTATTGTTAGTTGCTTTCATGGTTCACTAAAACGTTTTCCCAAATGGTACTTCAGGAATGACAACCCTATGCAATAAATTCATCAGATACCACTATTTCTCATTTATAGCCAAGAGATTGAAGCTGAGACGTTAAGTGAAGGAGAGAGGGAAGGGAGGGAATTAGCATCTAATGAGCAGGCATGATGGCCCAGTCTATGGGAGGTGATGCTTCTCCACTTCTGTCAATGCTCATATCAACTCTGGGAAACAAGCTGTCACACCCACAGTTTGCAGTGAGGTATTTAAGCCTCCAAGAGACTAACGTCACCAAAGGCCACAAAGCTACCTAGTTGCAGGGTTTGGTTAACTTTCTGACTTAAGCGCCTATGTTAAATGCTTAGAAGCCTTGATTAAGGGTTCAAAGGCCCCAAAATGGTTTAAGGTTCGTGGTTAAGGGCTTAAATGTTCTGAACAAGGGTTGAAGGGCCTTGGTTAAGGATTTAGGTCCCCTGTCTAAGGGTTTAAATGCCCTGGTTAAAGGTTTCAGTGTCTAGATCTTCTGATTCTAAGTTTAGAGCTTTTTCTACTACATCTAATAAAGACACCTTTCAGGACATGGGATCTCTCACCAGCTCAAGGAAGCAGACTGCTTCTTCAGATCCAGTTGATTCTGCCAAGCAACCAGCATCCAACCTTCTTCTTGAAAAAGTGCTCTCCCCAGTGGGCCCACCAAGGCAAGGGGACCGACAGCCTGCACCCTAAACCCTACACAGGTGATATCTCAACTCCAAGAATCTAATCAGTGTAGCCTCTGACCTGAAGTGATTATACCATTTCAGATAAGGCTATTCATTGAACATCTTTATTAGAGAATATGGGAACTTAGACATTGGATGGCTTAAAATGACACTTTATACGACTGAGATTGGGTAATCACCCAATTGTTGACAGGCCAAACTGCTAGAGCAAGGCAATGCTGTAATGAGACCATACTGTAAAGACTATATTCAAAACTGGCTTCCACAAAGGTGTTCAATTAATAATAAATGAGGGAAAAAGCAAGCTATGTGGACCAGCAGCTGGTGAATGGCTCTCCCTGGGTGCAGTGCTAGAAAACTTTTATTGCCACTTGGCAAAGCCCACACATCAGGTCTTCAGCATCCGGTCCCAGGGGACAGCCACATGAGGCCCAGGGCAGAGCAGACTGCATGTGGGACCAGCACATTCCTCACTGGGTTTTCCTATAGCCATGGAGACTTTAAATAAACCTCCACTTTTGTTAGTAACTTTGAGACACATAAGTGTGTTCTGCCACACCAACCAGCCTGCACAAGAGATACAGGAGCCCACCTTAACCCTCTGACCAGAATCCATAGGAGAAACAGAATACCATATTCCTTTTCCTCTGAGCAAATGGAGACAGAAGCAGGAAGGTGTTTAGAGAATCTGAAAACTATTAACTACTACTATTAAGTGAAGTAGATCAAATGCAGGATTTTTAGGAAAAAAAAATCTCTAAATAGAAATCTGACTAACATAACAACAGGTGAAAAAAACAAAAGGGAGGGGGCAAGAGAAAAAAAAAAGAAAGAAAGCCATTCATTTTGAAAATTAAATGACATATTTCAGGAGCCATGAAATGTGAATATATTCAGAAACAATTGGTGGGTGATAGATGGATGCTATTAATCATATGTCTGTCACTAGGTCCATTTCTCTTTCTCTGTATCTAACTATGTTGGTAGGAATCTTGATATTCTGGCAGAAAATTCTTTTCCAAAACATTCCAGTGTGACACTGCTCATGTATAGGTTTTTCAAACCCAACGTCCAGTTATTTTCACCACTGCACAAAAACAGGAGACCCTGCAGAGCCGCAGACGGGCCTCAGCAGGACTCACACTCGGGCCAAGCGCCAGGTGGCAGCTCGGAGAAAATACAGTCCAGTGAAACCCCACACAGACATGCCTTGGAAAATACCTGGTGTTCGCATCCCCTCAAAAGTTGAACAGAGTCATTCAAAACACTTCATAAGGTTTGTGGGAGTGAAGGCATCTGGCATGTTAGCAAAAGTACACAAGTCAGTGGGCCCTTTGTCAAACACTGCAAACATGAACTCCTGCTTAAGAAGGGCCTCTTTCCTCTCAGACTCTGGGTTCATCTGGGTTACCACAAATGAACAGTGACAAGCTAATAAGTTAAAATGAGGTGTGGAAAGGTCACCAGAAAAACAGCAAGAAACACTACTCCTCATTTAAGTGAATGATTTCTCTCAGGGGGGTTATTTTAGCGCTGCAATTTTTTTTTTTTGCTATTTTTTTGACATCACAAAATTTTTTGTGACTTTATATAACAAAGGTAATCAAATCTTTCTACTACTCTTGGTGATTATCAAATTAAATTAGCAGCAGTTATCACTAAAACAAAAGTAAATAAATTTCTTTAATACATAATTGAATATTTCTAAAGAATCTAAAGGCCCAAAAGAAGACTTATCAGTGTTATATGTCTTCCAACAAAGATACCATTTTGTAGTACTAGATTCATGCGATTTCTAATTACACATATATAAGTCTTGGCAGCATTATTCTAGTTCCATTTTGCTTTTGCATCTAGGAATATGAATGATTTTATATGTCACTGGTTGTGACAGTCCAACAATGGCAGATGACAATGCCTAGTTATCATTCCTAAGATCAACACCAGTGCAACAAAACAGAAAATAACATTATTTACCTGGCCCACATTACTATTGCATGGAATCTGGAGAAATAAATCCCTCACTTCATTCAAGAATGTTCTTTTCCCAATTGAAGTTTTAATAACTCTGTACATAATGCTGATTTTTACCTTTTTCCATTTGCATTTTAATTTAAAAAGTCTATGTCGACTTCATTTCTGTAATAGTGTGTTTATGTTCTCAAAATCTTAACAACTTCTTATCCTGGAGGTCCCTTTAATATTTAATTTTGTACCTTGTTTAGGTACTGGAAAACATCTCATACTTCTTTATTTATTACTTTACTTGTGTTGATTTTTTTCTTAGTGAAATTATCCATTTGGCAATCATATTACTAATATGCAAATAGTTCTTATTTCAATTATAAAAGCAAATATAACCCATGATTATTAAGAAAACTATTTTGCAAATCAACCATTGTTTATACCAGCATAATCAAGTACCACAGGCTAGATTAAAAGCTTAAGGATAGTGACTTTTTTTCCATTTAAAATAATAAAGGTAATCAAACCTTCCTGCCAATCTAGGTGATTGTGAAGTTTAATTACTAGCAGTTATCATTAAAACAAAGGCAAAGCAATTTCTTTTACACATAATTGAATATTCCAGAAGAAAATTTCTGAAGAGGTCTCAGAAAATGTATTTAAAAATGAGTTTTACCCTGATTATTTCATTTGTTATGTCTCAGTTGTGCAATGTAGAATAAATGACACTCTTGGGTGATGTGGTCCAACACCAGCAAGTGAGAACATACTCTCAGGAAAATCAGACAACTTTGAGTTTAATACTGGGTAAGTAAGTAGATCTTTACTCTCTGTGCGAACACAACCAAACCTAAATCTCCCACATCCTCTAAGAGAGGTGTAAGCCATGTTATTCAAGTTGACCTCTCCATACGCTGTACCCTGCGGAGTCGACAGTCCTTTTTTTAGTGCTCAGTTGCCCAACTATGTCCTAAGGCTTCCAGAGCTGTTTCATCAAACCCACTGCTACCTAAACAGAAAGAAACCCTCCTACATCAGCAGCAGCAATAAGTGATCTGGCAGCTCTGGGCATGATGCTGCTTAGGGGCCTAGAAGCATAACTGTCCAGAGATGAGGAACCACCTAGAAAACAGATTAACAGCCCTAAGAAAGGACCTTAAACATCAGGTGAAGAACTTCTCTATCTCCAGGACTTTGCCAAGCTCTTCCTTCTTTTTGAAATGCCTTTCTCTCTTTCTGCTTTCTGGAAAAATCCTACTCATCTTTCAAGGCCCAACTCTTAGGTCACCTCTACTGACCCATCTACACCGAAGTAATCACTCCTTTCCCTGCAACTCTCCTCCACATAATTCATTTCACCCAACTGGAATATAGATTATATTTGCTTGTCCACCTCTGCTGCTGGAGGGCGAAAGAAAAGCTCTTGATTCATCTTTCTGTTCTAAATGCTAGGACAATGCCTGAAACCTGATAAATACTTACAAGTGCTTGTTTACTGGAGCTCAAACATCAAGATTAAATTTAACATGCAGTGTAAGAGGCAGCTTTTATGTGTGTTGGACTTCTGCACTTAAAGTCTGAGCCATTAAGTGCCTTCCTTTTCATCACTCAAAGGAGCAAAATGTATTCACTGTGATTATATGTGCCACACCATTGTTAAATGCTCCACATGCATTATCTCATTTAATCAGTACAACATATTAACATTAGCCTCATTTACAGATGAGGAAATTGAGGCTTGCAGAAGTTAAGAAACTCACCCCAAGTTACCCAGCTGGTTGGTGGTGGAGCCAGAGCTCAAGAACAATAATCACAGAACTTCAGAGCTCAAAGGTATCTTAAAATTATCTTCCTTACATTAACTTCCTTGAAGCTGAGGCTTATAACTTACTGCCTGACACACAGTAGGCCCAAAGTAAAAATGGTGAGTAAGAGATTGAGGGAGTATTCTATTTTCTCAGACTCTTCCCTTTGCCTGGGAGAACCCAGCTGCCAGCACAAACAGGCTCTATTCTTTCCTGCCCAACACCTCTCACAGGTGTGAATTGCTTGTGTCATCTGAATTATTCATGATCCTCACAATGGTAAGTGTCCTTAAAAAGAGAACTATGGGTTCTTGTATTTTTCAAGACAAAATGCCTAATTGGTGAATTAGGCAATATAAGCCCATGGCCCAGATTGATTCACATCGAATAATATATCCATGCCATTTTTTTTTTATTTCAGCTTTCACATAATTTCCCAGTTTCTGTTAGGATTTAAAATAATGGTAACTAAAGCAGAAAAGAGAACCATCATAGGCATCTCTATCCTATCTGAAAAGCAATTACCGTCATCTAAACCTGATACTGCGATGCTTCAAACCCATGGATTCTTTCTAAGGCTGAGTTTGGTTTTTCAATCAGATTTCATAGGTTACAGCAAGATCTGAAATTCAGCTGCCACATCTGTAATTTAGGTCATTGGTAAATCATGTGATAAGACTGCTTCTTGGCCTTTCTCCATTCTCCTTTCCATTTGCCACCTCTCCCCCACCAATTCATTTTCTAGTGGGCAGCTTTCTGAGAGAGACTACCAAATGCTAATCGCGAACCAACATCCCTGTATTTTAAATTCAATGTTAGCCGACCAAAATGAATAAAAAAGCAGCAGCAGTGGCTTGGGGATACTAAAAACCAGCGGTAGCATTTGCTGAGTTCTCAGAATTAAAACCACAGGCGGTCAACTTGTTGCTGTTCTTAATAAGATATGACTGTTCTGCCCCATTGGCTGCTGCGACCAGAAACTTAAACTATAGCGTATGCTTAACAACACTGTGCTTTTGGTTATTTGGCAGTGATCAAGAAAGGAAGTGCCACTTCCCTGGAACTAAACCTGCCAGAAAAGATCTCAGATGACTTTCAAGTGATCACCTTGTGACACATCACAGTTATACTTTAGGCAAATTCACCTTGCATTCATGATTAAATTAGTTATGCATCCATAGATGTGATCCAGTGCCTCCAACAAGGGGTTTCTTTCTTTGAGTTTAATTTTTGGGTAATAATGAAAAAAAATACACAATAGGAATTAATGCAGTATTGATATATTGAATATTCTCATTAAGACTTCAAGACCTTCTTGACCCCTGTATACATTTACTATACTACACTAAATGTCTTAGGAGCTATCCCTGTAGGGTTGTCATTAGAGTTTTCAACGACCATAGAGATAGAAGAATTCTACCTAATGCATCATTCTGGTTAGAAACCTGTCATACTCAGAAACCAGTGAGTCCGCTTCTATTGATTCCTACTCCTTCAGATTCATCAGCAATTTTTTCTCTTCAATTAGACCTGCTGATCGACAACAGAAAAGCTGAAAGGAGCCCTCGCTTTGCTCAGACATTCGAGAAAACAAAATGTATGCCTGGAAAGTAAAATTACGGAGTATTATAAGAAAACGTCCAAGAGGCCAGCCACAGAGGAAAACTATACACACACACACGCACACACACGGAAATGGGCAGACTGTCAGAGGCTGGGCGCGACCTCCCTTCCCTTCCCCTAACTCGCTTCAGGCAGGACAGAAAGACAGAATCCCTTCATTACTTCTGTCTCAAACCCATGCTCCAAGCGTGTCTCCATGGAGCTAATTTCTGAAACAAACAAAGAAAATCAAGTGTGTGGGGAGCGAGGGTTTTCTCCTCGCGCCGTGGATTTGGGCAACCAGCGTGGCCAGCGCCGCCGCGGCAGCGAGCCGGGGCGCCCAGCGTCGCCCTAACCTTCCCCGCCCCGCCAGCCCCTGTTCCAGCTGCGCCAGAAAGTGCGAGCCTGCCCAGCTCCTTTCGCTTCTCGCCTGCTGCTCCCAAGTCCCCCGAATACTCGGGTTCGCACACTAGGGCGCCACCGCTCTTCCGCTCCGCTCTGCCAGACGGCCGGCGCGGAGGAGCTCTGGGCACCCAGGGTGATGGCAAACCAAACAAGTGTCCCACCGGACCCCTGCTCGCCCTCCGAGACAGCGGGCAGAGCGGCCACAGGTAGGCTCTACGCCTCCCAGGGTGCGGGCTGCGGGCAGGCGGAGAGGGACCCGGGGCGGCAGGCACCTCCGACGGGCTAAACTCACCGGAGGACACCGAGGACCCGGACAGGCTGGAGTTGCTGGACGCTGCCATCTCCGCGCGCCCCGCGCGTCGCTGCTCGCTCAGCCCCGGTGCGGTGGCCGCAGCCGCTGCCCTCGCCCGGCCGCTCGCAGCCTCCGCGGCCCCCAGCCCATGGCAAAGTCCTGGGGAAGCGCAGAAAGCACCAGCCTCCGGACTCTGCCTGCACTTCCTGCTCCACCAGATGACGCGCTGCTGCCGCCGCTATTTATTTGTGGTTTCCGTCCCTCTCGGCGCTTTGCACGCTTTTCTCTGGGTGTCGGAGTAGGTGGGAGCGGAGGGAGACCGAGGGGCGGCCGGAGCGGGCTAATCTGCTGCTAGCTGAGCCCCAGCTGCGGTCCGCGCTCCCCGGCGCGCGGTTAGGACCTCGGCGCCCGGGCGGCCCCGAGCCGCCCGGCCAGCTCCCTGCACCCTCCGCTGGGCTCCCGCCTCCCCGGCAGGACTTCGAGCCGCCCGGGCAAGGGCGGCGGGAGACAGACAGACAGAGCGACCTCCCCCTCTCCCTCCGCCCCAACTCGGCTCGCGCGCACACAAAGGAAGGAGAGGAGACGCGGGAGCTCAGGGGCTGGTTCAGCTAACGCGGGCTCGACAGCTCCTGCGACGGGGGCTGGGGCCGGAGTCTGAGGACTGCAGGGCGGGGGGGCGCTGCACCGGAAAGCGGGATCCAGAGGTGCTGGGGAGGCCGCCGCGGGGCGCTGGGCGGGAGCGGCTGCCGTGCTCTGCGCCGCTCAGAGGGTTTGAAGGCAGCGGAGTGGGGAGTGGGAAGAAGGTGGTGGGGCTCGCTGCGCCCGGCCAGGCTAAGAAGCAGCGAGACAGCCGGGGTGGGGGACCCAGAGGGAGAAGGCGGGGTCCCTAAGGACACGCGGTTAGGTAGAAGGGGGCCTGGGATGCCAGAGCGTCTGTGGAGCGCTCTTTCCACTCCCCTCCAAATTGTCCTTTGTTGCTCTGGAGCTGATGGTCCCTGCCCTGCAAGAAGGTGCGTTTCCTAAAACACCCCCAAAGCACCCAGCAAGCCAAATTCAGCTGCACTTAAGTACGCTAGCCACACACGGTGCCCGAGGGGTCCATTGGGCTTTTGAAGGTGGCCTTAAAAGAAATAGAGACGTTCCAAATATGTTATCAGGCCCACACAAAGCCAGGTGTCAAAGAGAAAGAGGTTCTCTGACTTTGTCTTGCAAAGGATCCTCACAAAAGACTTGGCAGCAGGTCCGACTGCACCCTTGCAGGATAAGGAACTGCTTAGGTGTGCAAAAGGATACTTGAGCACAAGGTGTGTGTACCTGTCCCCAGTATTTAAACCTAAATTAATTTCACTGGAGGAAATATCTTGCAGATTTTTTTAAAGTATGTTTTACACTCCCAGCAGGGTAATCGGTTCTTTAATCCTGAAGCAACAGAAAACTGAAATTTGAACAGAAATTGTTAGATCAAAGGAAAAGCAAACATTAAAGGAATGAAAGTACTCTCATTATGTAGCAAAGTGGAAAGTGTTCACATTGGGTAGTTCAATTTTCAAAAACATGGCTAAAAGGACATACTCAATTTTAAAATTATCAGTAGTGAGGCAGGAATAGCAGTCAGTCCTAGGAGGTCCATGTCAACTAAGCGCCCAACATGCAGTGAATAATAAATGTTGAATAATCACAGTATGCACCCATGTCACATATTCTAGTTGGTTTAAACTATTTTTTAAAAATTCCCTCCAGGATGCCATCTCAGTGTGTCTTCCCAATAAGACTCATTTTTTTTTTTAATGCAGCTTTCTGAATAATTGAGGGCTCATGAGCACTCTCCAGTCACACTGAGTCTTTCTGACTCTCATCTACGTGGAATCTGAAACACCCCTGCCTGGTAGAAGGAGACTCAAGTATCCCCACACCCTTCATTTTTCTTCTTTTTGTGCAATGCAGCCTTGTTGCAGCCTGACCTACAGCCCTTTGGGAACATACGGCCCATCACAACCTGACCTCCCTATCAGAACGGAGCTTTCTGTTTTCCCAGAAGTCCGATCGACAGCAACATCTTCTTGTCTGACCAGTAATCTATGTATTCCTCCAGATCTTTCGGTGGTGGACTGTCTGACTTGGCTATGTCACGTAGCCAAACTGTCACCATCTGGGCTTTGAAGACAACACCTGGATTCAAACTCTGGTTCCTCTAGTTCTGCCACTTATTAGCTATGTGACCTTGAGCAAATTGCTTACATTTGTGGAGTATCAGTTTCTCCAACTACAACCAAAATCCTGATAACATTTGATGTTGCGAAGATTAAATAAGATGAAATGTGTGTAAGGTACAGTGTACCTGGCATCAAATTCATGCTCCATAAATGATTGTTAATTGTGTGCTTGAAAGATAGAATCTATGATTTGAGCAGCTTTTGCTTTCCCCATTGCTTCTGTAGATAACTAATCAGCAAATGACTTGTTCTACCAGGAGAAATGTCTAATCTTTGACTCAAGGTTTATATCTTTCTTGTCCCAAATCAAGCAATATGTAACAGGATTCATTATTCACCCCTGATGTCTCACAAAAGGACGGGAAGTTCTATTTCTGCAGTTGGAGAGTATTTAACTTCGTAGAGCTTTGCAGTCATTAGAGAAGTGTGGCAGATTACTTTTATTATCCCCAAATCGGCAGGTGAAGGGACAGAAGGGCACTTGCTGGGAGGCATCTCCCCAAAGCCACCCTGTGCTGCACAGAAGTAGAGTAAGTCAGAGACTGATTTTTTTTTTCCCTCTGGGTTCAGAGGCCACGAGAAGGATGCAAGGCCAGCAAACATGTGTGCTGAATAGCAACATGATCACTGGAGAGGCTAAGCTTGTTGGGAGGAGATGGATGGTTGGTAACTCTGAGATCTATTCTTTTGAAGGAAAAATTGAAAGCTCTGCGTTTGGAACTAAAATCTGAAAGTTGATCAATAATGTAGATTGTTAAAGCCACAACCAGTGGACAAAACTGAGCAGGCATGATTTCTTACTATCATTTTTTTGTGATTCAGAGGGCTAAAGGCTCGTTGCTCCTTGCAAAAATGTTTAATATCAGTAAATTAGGAGGAGGTGGCCCAAATAAGATGCTGACCTCCTCCTCAGTATGCTCAGGAACCTGTTTGTGGACCTCCCAAAACATTTCTCCAAATGAAACAATAAGAAAATTAGTTCATATATTTTATTCATTCATGTATGCCAATTTGCCAGTGGAAATGAAAATATTGATGCCATAAAGATTTTAGGTCTATTTAAAAACTAGGATTTTTAAAGCATTTCTACCTTCTTTCTTTAAGTAATAAAAGACCTAAGGATGAAAGGAGTTGTTGACAATAGGTCTATTTAGGAATAAAGGTTACCTTTTTGTTTTATCTTAGTCTTCAGCTAATTTAGCCTTTCCACCTTCCCTTTCCAAACATATTTCCTGTTCTTCCCTTCACAAATGCAACCCTTTCTTACTGTGCCCTGCACAGTACCAGTTGGGGCTGGCAGCACCAGTCTTTTCCCACGCCCTCCCTTTTGGGTATGTACATATTGTGAAAGTTCAAGTAGAATGTACCTTTTTGGCAAGTCTTCCCTAATCCCCAAGCCGGAAACCAGCTCTCCTGTGGAATTCCTCTAGTCTTTCCCCTGTAACTCTCAATTGGCAGATGCTTTGTCTTATTTTAATGGTAATTTTGGAATATGTTTTATCCCCATACTCCACTAAAAGCTTCCTAGCTTCCTGGGGGCAGGATCCTTGTCTGGCCAGCCTTTGTATTCTCTACCATGCTTTGCACACAATAGATACTCAGTAGATGTTTGTTCAGTAAGTGAGTAAACTAAAGAACTAATAAATCTATAAATAGTTCTCCTGTACACTAATTACTTTTCAAATCATTAGCCATGACCACTAAGCAACAAGATGATGGATAACACATCTGGAGCATAAAAAGGAGTTGATCGGCGTGTCTCAATACTATTTTGCTGTGAACAAGAAAAACTGAAATGGTGAAAACATAATAAAATTTTGATGGAGCAAATGTTTGCAATCCCCACCCCCTATCACTGGCTGTTACAACTCGTGTAATTTATTGCTTACAGAGTAGCTCCTATGTTTCTGTAATTTGTTTATTTTTGCCTTACTGTTCCTCTGAAGTTTAAAAGCAGACATGAAAACACCGCTGAGTGAACATGGTTCTTGTGCTTGGAACTAGGTTCGATGTTTCAGGCACTCTGGGTGTTTCATTTGTGAAGGTCATTCCTTTCCTCAGTGCTAAACAGGATGAAATATTCCTTACTTTCAAGATTAATCCAGTGGCCAGCATTCACTGGAGAATAGTGCAGCTATTTGTCAAGTAGCTGTAAATATTTTATGGCAAATACTCTACTGTACCCTGAAAATTGGTCCTTTTGCCATCAATTTCTCAACATCGATATACACTATGTTGTCGAGAGAAATATTTCCCTTTGTAGTTTAAGCTGTGTTTCTCATACAAAGATTGCTAGTCCTGTTAAAGAGAAAACATTGGCTCCTCAAGGGTAATGACAGGCTTAACTGGAGGCAGAAGCTGAGAAACACTCCATTTCCTCAGGAGAGGTGCCTAGGCAGCCCAGGGTGGGGCTACCCGGTGGCCGCTCAGACGCAGCAGTAGCAGGCCTGCCTCCAAACAAAGGGAGTCCACACCTGGGGGGCAGACACAGGGGGGCCGCCTCAGCCACCGAACTCCCAGTTCACATCGCCTGCTGCTGGGGACCCCTAGTGGCCAGACACGCTGCAAGCACAGGTGTTCTGAATCTCTGGCTGAGGCTCGTGCAGAAAAGGTCCAGGGGGGTGGCCCTGAGTTTCCTCTTTGTCCACTTACCTTGGGAGGATCAGACACCCACATGCACACACTTACAACCTCTTTGACTCAAAAAGACCCCCAGGGAGTGAGGGAAATAGGGGGTTTTCTTTCTGAAGAAAAAAATATCAATTCAGAAACTTATTGAATATACTTTCCTCTGCATGTTGCGTCTTCTGGCTTTGTTCCCTGACATTTTAGATTACAAAAAACATTTTCTGCCTTCAAATGTCCTAGGGGAAATCTAGGATAAACTAAAGTGAAGAGAGCTCTAAGCCTGCTCTGGGCAGAAGTGTGCAGTGAGGTTGTTTTTGTGTCTTCTGGGGCACCTATCGCTCCATGCTCTTTTACTGTCAAAATTTGCTTTCTTAGAAGTATCCAGTGGATTTATTTTCTGCTGACTGTTCATTCATTTTCACATTCATTAATTCACTCAGTAATGTTTATTGAGTATTCACTATGTGTCAGGGTGTATATTAAGCCCCGGGAAGACTATGTGGAAAACTACATCCTTACCCAGGGCATCCTATATCATGGTCCCCTCAACCCCTTTCTGAGACATTTACATTTCAGCTGGGACAAGGCTTTAAGTTACAGAAATAAGAATTATAGGTATTGTCCATGCTGGTATTGGCTTTCTTTTCAGCAGATTTTTTTTTTAAACAAAACTTCCAAAATCAAACCTCAAAGTCTGTTTCTAGGTAACTGGCATTTTCTTAGCCACAGTTTTAACATGTCAGCTCAGATAATCAAGCAGATACTCTGAACATCCTGTGCCTTTACTTCCCAGAAAAATTTCTGAATCAATATTTTTCTTTCCCTGTGGTAACTACAGATTCAACAAAAGAGAAAAAATCTTTTTTGAAATTGTTTTAAGGAGAGTAAATGGGCATTGGAGGAAAGCTAACAGGCATACTATCTGGGCCAATATTCTGACATAGAAAATGCATTTTAGTCTTTTGCAAATATTTCAGATTTGTTTGTAAAACAAGGCATAAAGAAGTATTTCAGAAAAGTTTAACGTGTATCTATGGAGTCAGACAGACCTGATTCAATCCTAGTTCATCATTTATTAGCTGTGTGACCTTGAGCAAGTTGTTTAATCTTAGCTTCCCATTTTTTAAAATGTGGTTAATAATACCTATTCCACAGTTTGTGAGGACCAAATGAAATAAGGGATGTAATACAATGTCTATTGCATGGAATCCCAGTTGAGTTCTGAGTGTCTTTTCCTTAGATTAAAGCATAGTGTGCTTACACCTGCTTTTCAGAGAAGTTTGGAAGACTAATGATCTGATGCAAAAATAATTACGTCACCTGTATGAGACTATATGAAGACATATAAGGAGACCTGGGCTTTGGAGATAAATCCAAGTTCAAATCCTGATTCTGATGTATACCATCTGGTGACCTTGCACAAGGACTTTTCTCATTCTTGATCTTCTTATCTGTTGAGATGGTGATAATAATACCTCATTTTTATGTAAAAGACAATGGTATCAGTGTACTCAATATTTATGTATAGCAAGTACTTTTTAACTGTAGTAGATCCTGGGAGGAAAGTGGATATCACTATAGAGAGAGTGTTGCAGAGTCTTCAGGGAGTAGCATGTAGAATATAAAAAATACATAAAGTTCTCTCTCTCTCTCTCTTTCACACACATACACACACACACACACATATGATAGTAATGACTCACATTGGGACATTTCCCCCAACCTCCTTCAGTAAGAATCCTAGTAGAATTTGAAAGTAGTTTACTTAGTCTCTCTGCCAGATTTGACCCCTATAAGATAAAGGGGAGAAAACCAACTGTCTTGCCAATGGGTTTCAGCCCTGGGCAAGTTCACTATAGATTCAGTGAGACTGAAAAATGACAACTAAATGTTCTTGGGGTGAAAGGGTTTATACCCAACTTTATTCCCACGGTGGCAGGTCAATCACTACAATCCCGTTCACTCAGAGCGAGTCTGTATGCAGGAAGTCAGTCTCTGCCTCTGGGTCTCTCTGTCCCCTGCGCTGCCACCACTCCAGTCTCTGCTCTCTTGCAGCCCTGCAGCTGTGCTGCTGTGCCACTGGGTCGCCCAGAGCACTGACCGGAGCTCTTTATATAGTCAATAGTAACATATTGTCCACACATGTGTAGTGAGCAAGCTGACCAAGGCCAGGTGAGAATCCTGGTCATAGGAACCTTCACTTTATCCACACCAACATTCAATGACTACTACTGCTGTTACACTTAGTACCCCTCTACAGCATGTTCCCTGCCACAAGTGATGTAGAAAAATAACCTTCCACATACTAATCGTCTACTGTGTGCCAGAATCATGCTCAGAGCTTTGTATACATTATCATATATTTACAACAACCCTGAAATGAGAATCATGATCTCCACTTTCCAATCTGGGAAACTGAGGCTAAAAAAAAAAAAATCTTATGTTACATCTTAAAATGCATGACAACCTTAGTTATAGGTATTATCACCCCACTTTATTTGGTTAAGAAAACCAAAAATGAGAGAAGGTAAGTAATTTATCAAGATTATAGCTGTCAATATGAACCCAGCTTTGGTTGATTCTTTTTAGAACACACCAAAAGAAAACTTACCCTTTAGTTTTTGGTTGAAGTTTGTTTCTACGTTTTTGGTAAATATTTTCCTGTTTGAGCCTTTACTCAAGGGAGAAATGAAGGGTTTACAAAGGTATCTTCTTTGTTTTCAACGCTAACATTTTTCTATGTGAACTTAGAAGGAAGGATTCTGTCATTTTCTTGGCCTAAAACCAATCTCTGGGCAGGCCAGACTCTGGAGAACTCACAAAACTCGTGCTCCGACTCTAAGGGCCTGGACAGGATCAAGCATACTGTGAGGGAGATAAAGGGGGTATTTTTGCCCAAGTGAGGGAATTTCAAGGAAACAAGAATGCTCCCTGATCAAAAACACCCTCCTTTCCAGCTTCCAGAAGCTGAAGGTTCCATAATTAGTACTTTTACTTCTTTGACTTAAACAAGTGCTGTGATCATCTGTTATAATTCAGTCCCTTTGGGAGGACCTAAGACATTAAACCTAATAACCATTTTCACTTGAGTGAGTTTCCCTGTCCCAAAAGATGATTCTAATCCCAAGGAGAAAATCAAAACACAGGACAGGGCTATGCAACCTTTAATATACCTACAGGTCATCTGGAATCTTATTAAAATGCAGATTCAGATTCAGTAGGGATGGAGGATGCCCCCAATCCTGCAGTTCTAACAAGCTCCCAGGTGAGGCTGATGTTGCATCACCATACTTTGAGGGACAAAGGTCCTGGGGCAGTGGTTTGCAACTCTGGCTGTACATCAGAATCACCCAGCAGGCTTTTAGGAATCCCAATGCCCAGATTGAACAAGCAAATCAGCACCTCTGCAGGTGGGAACCAAGCATCAGTATTTTTAAAAACTCCCAGGTGATTCCAGGGAGTTTAAGTTTGGAACCACTGATGAGAAAGATGGGATTTAGAAGAGAGATTATCCTGTCAAGGGGGTCAGCTGGGAGTGGCAAAGGCTAATGTTGCTCCATAATTTTGCTAGGACTGTCTCTGCTCATTAAGGAAGAAGAGAGAATCAAATTCTTGTGAAGACCTTTTCAAGACTGTAATCAGAGCCATCTGATGTGAGAATATAATCTAATGTTATGACAAAAACTTCTCAGGCGATATGGGGTGATTCCTCTCAAATTTTAGTCCCCATTATGATAAAAAATATATATATGTTGACGAATAAGCATAAACACTATGCACTTACTTGAGGGTCGATCCCGCGAGAGCAGCCCGCTGTCAGTGAGGCAGATGTTTCCTGGCAAATCCACTCTATCATTTCTCAATCAGAAAGAAGATTAGATGTGGGATTTTCAGCTCCGATGAGGTTGAAGGGTGATGTTTATGCCAGAGAAATACTTCACTCCACAGCTAGAAAAATTGCTTTGGGGAAAAAAACCCTCACCCTCTTATGTGTTATGAATATATGAAAATGAAATCCTCACTTGGACAGAAGAGGTGGTGTCATAGGTGAATGTGCCTGCCTTGCACTTCCAATGGTGGTAGCAAGAGAGATGCAAAAAGTATTTTAGCTGATTCTTTATACCCAAGGAATTTATTCTCAGCCACATACAGTCCCATTTCTCAGGGTTGAAACCAAAAAGGTGGTAAGTAAATCAAAATGTTTACAGCAGTTAATTCAGATATGATGGTTAATTTTATGTGTCAACTTGACTGTGTCATAGGGTACCTAGATACTTGGTCAAATATAAATCTGGGTGTTTGGGGATGAGATTAACATTGAGATCAGTAGACTGAGTAAAACAGATTGCCCTCCTTAATGTGGGTGGGCCCTATCCAATCAGATGAAGGCCTAACTGGAACAAAAAGGCTGACTCCTTTGAGTTAAAGAGAATTTTTCCTGACAGCCTTCAGACTAGGTCATCAGCTCTTTTTCCTGCCTTTGGACTTGAACTGAAACATTGGCTCTTCTTGGGCCTCAAGCCTATTGGCTTTTGGACTGGAAATAAACCAGATCTCTAGCTCATTGAATCACACTGCAGATCTGGGACTTAACAGCTTTTATAAGTATCAGCCTCCATATATAAAGGAATTAGCATGAGCCACTATATATTGGCATGAATATCTCCTAGTGGTTCTGTTTCTCTGGAGAACCATGACAATAATTCATAAGGGTAATTTTTTTCACTTTTTGTATTCCTTCAGATTTCTTAATTTTTCTATAATGAGCATGTATAATCATTGACTTTAAAACTGTATGTTGTGCCATGAACAACAGGAAGGATCATGTCCTCTTACATCACAAGTGTCTGTACTTCACAGCAATGCCACTTCCTAAACTTTAGAACTATCCATATTACCCAGAAAGCTGTTAAAACTGGGTTCCACCCTCAGAGATTCTGGCAAAAGGGGTCTGGGGGTGGGGGCTGAGTGTCTGCCTCTCTCTCAGCTCCCCAGTGATGGTATTCCACAAGCCCTGCTCTGCATGGTGAGCTCTGTGGTCACTGCTGTAGTGATCATCCCTTTCTAGTGTTCCCTTATTCTCCTTTTCCTGTGTTTACACCCCCAATTCAGCCCTTTAAAAAATTCTGCCACATTTTTAGTTGTTTTTTTCTACCTGGTTCTCTCATGCAATGGGAAGATTCTGGAAGGCAGTGATCATGTCTTGTCATTTTTGTATCTCTCTTCCCTAACCAATTCTATTATAAATCCTACCAGAGAATTTCAAAAATGTTTGTAGAATCCAACTGAGTGTTTATCTTTATTCTGGTTTCCCAATCCAAATGGATTAAATAAAGGCAGCAGGCCATCCTGATTTTCCACACAAAAGGGCAGGAACAGAATTAACACAACAGGAGGCTGTCTGATAGTGTCTTCTGTCCTGTCCAAGGAATTTAATTTTCTGTAAGCCTAGCTCCAGTTCTCTTTGGAACAGTTATATCAAGAACCTTAACGTTTCTTATTCTCTTGTGACATTAATGCCTTTTCTATTGACCACTAGTGACCCATGAAGGATGCTGAGTTTAACTCTGTATTTCTATACATGTGAATGTATGGAATTGCATAGGCAAAACATTGGAATGTTGAAAGGATTTTTTCCGTTTTGATCCAAATGTGTGATATTGGATAAAACTATCCTAGGGTAACACGGCAAACACTGACCAAGCTTTCCAAGTAGTTGAATAAGATGATCTGGCAACAATATTGCAGCTTTTCACATTTTCAGTTTGATCTGAGTATCCACATTCTGTTACATTCTAAGTGTCATACCACAATGACTAGCTTTAATTTCTTAATTGTTTGTGATGTGGTTTAATTATTGTTAGACAAACACTATTGGGTTCATACAATTCTTTTAAGGCAATTCAGAATAGAGATCTTCCACCACTGCTAACCTTCCTCTGCCCTACTATTTTTCAAGCTCTATTATTGCCTTCTTTTTTGCAGATCATACTGTCAGAGTCTTAAGAAGTTCAGCCTGTTTGCATATTCATTTGCATGTCTTCATTAAGAGGAAGATGGCAAAGTGATTAATGAGTGTTATTTCTCATTTTGCAAAAGGAATATGTCTTTTTTTATATTCTGTATTCAAAGTGCTGAAAGAAACAGCCATAGGTTAACAATATCAAATCATTTGCAGCATTTATGTTATTTAAAAAGTTTTTCTTATGAAGTAATAATGCTAACTTAGGCATGTTAGAAGTAAAAAAAGGAGATAAGTAAAAGAAAAAAAATATCGTCCATATTCCCATGAGCATGAATAAGTATCTTAATATTGCTGTTGTATATTTCTTCCTGTGGGGATTAGAAGTTTAGCAGTCTGCTTTTGGCAATTTATGTTACTTAAGAATATGAGAATTACATGTGGAAAAAGCTTTTTTTAGAACCTTTATCAAAAGTGGCTATCTTTGTATGTTGAAATTGTTATGACTACTTTAATTTTTCTGTATTGTGTAAGTTTTTAATGATTATATTATACTTTTTTACTTGGAAATAATAAGAAAGCTACCTTCATTTTGTAATGAAGTTGTATGAATATTTTCCCATGTCATTACATATTCTTAATATGATTTTAATGGCTCTCCAAAAATCCTTTGTATAACTCCACAGTAACTTCATTCATTATTCCTCTATTGATTGAAATTTAAATTGTTCCACAGTTTTTGCTTTTTGTGAATTACTCTGGGTTAAAAGTCCTTGCACATAATATGTAGGTGTCTTCCTGTTTATTGTCTTAGGCTTGATAAGTGTAAGCTGAATATGTCAGTGGGATAGCCACCAGCAGCCCAACCCTAGAGAGCACAAGACACAGTGTATTCTACATAAATGGTGCAAATTCAAAATACAATGTGAGTGGTGTCACTGGGAGTAGAGAAATGGCTGAGTGTGGTCAAAGGCTATGAAAATGTTAAATTGCCAAATTGCCCTCTGGAAAAATTGTCTCAGTTTATATTCATTCCAAGGAATCAACATATGTATCAAATTTGAGAATTACAACGCTTTTTAAAATTCAGCTTTCCTAGGAAAAAGTGATATGTCATTGCTTTTTAAATTTGTATCTATTTAAATAAAAGTGACATTAAAATTTTTGCTTATGTCTATTAGTCGTTTGTATGTCTTCTTTTGCAAATGTCTATTCACATCTTTTGCCAAAATAACAAGTACTGAGTCAGTAATTGCATTAAGAATTATACATGTATGATGCTATTTATTCTTCTTGATTATACTGCAAGCAGTCATGTTTAGAATCTCTGCATGACAAATTAGAACTCTAAGAGGTGTATGGAAGTTAAGAACCCCAAGGTCCCACATCAAGTGATAGGACTTGGATTTGAGCCCAGCTCTAACTCTAACCTGAGCTCTCTATCATTGGATTATAATGTTCCTTCATTGGTATGTCAATGTACTTATTAGTTGGTAGTAACTATTTATATGGTAATTGTAATAAACTTTGATCAAACTTGTGGCAAAGGTATTTTTCATGGCTTATTATATGCCATGAAATTATTTTACTTGAAATACTATAGATTTACGTCTTTGTATCACCTAACAGGACTTCTTTGTATGTTTATATTAGCCCTCTGGCACATTTAAAAAATATTTAAAATTTATTTCATGATATTATTAAAATGCTTGGTGTGAAACGATATTTTCCTTTCTAACTTAGAAAACTATAGAAAAGACTGACTTTGGAATACTAAGTCTGGAACACATGTAACCACAATACATGAATATTTGGAAATTAAATAATCTACATCATTAATGAAGGGACATCTTGATTCTCATCAGTGTTTCCACCACCTGCAGGGGAAAATAATAAATTGAAAATATAAGACAAGTAACAGAAGATCAATCAAATGCTTAGCAATGTAAATTATTATATTTTCAAAAATAAGATAGTGACTAGATTAAGTTTGTAATTCCTAAGTTAATTGCTAGAAATAATAAATAAATCCTCATGTGCAATAACTCACGGAAGGTCTTACAAAGTATTTTAAAAAATCAGCATAATGAGCATGAAATAGCCCCACCAAGTGTTCAGTTCTTAACTGTGCTTTGCATTTATATGATGTAGAGTAGCCATTACATGTTTCGTATTTTGTAATTTGAGAAATGAGTACCTAATAATTATTTTTGGTCCCTCTACTTAGAAAAGGAAAGAATTATTTACATATATCATAATAATTCTATTTGGCAAATGATATATACATACAAATATATATATATTTAGATATTAATGTCTGCCTTGGTCTTGTTGCTGAAGACTTATGACAATGGTGAAAAAAATTTTTCCTTCCCACTCCAAGGAGTCTTGGCATTGTGTCTGGATGACTGGGTGCCCTAGCATCCAAGGGTAGTCAAACAACCCTTATATGACAAAACTTCAGCCTGAAGTTTCTGCACACATTATTCAGGAGTCCTTTCTCCATCAAGGCTGACTGAGGGGCTCATGCTGGTTGGGGGTAAGGCACAATTGATCTTTCTAGGGAGTGAAGAGAGCAAACTTCCTCATGACTTGGGGTTAGGGTTGGTGGTTCTTTAAGGATGGCAATCCATGCTGATTGTCATGCAGTTCTCCCTGAGGGTGTAGAACCTTCTGAAGGGACCCTTCCAGATAGCAGTGTAACCTGACACAAATAAGCCTCATGCCCAGGCTTGGCCAAAAGAAAATGGAAGTGCTGCTTTCAAAGGGACCACAGGGACTGTCGATGCATCTGCACAAGATAAGAGGATGGTCTCCTATTCCTGATGCCATGAGAGACCCCTGAGTCCTCTGCAGCCCCAAGGAGTCAGGAGACCACTTAACCATGACCAAGAGAGTAGAAATTCTTGTTAGCTATAGTAGGTGGAGTCCCAGCCAGATTATTTGACATATTATAATAAAATAATGTAACTACTTTTTACCCCAAGTTGCGGAATTAATTAATGTCAAGTAGTCATTCACTAAATAATAACTGAGCCCCTCCTATTTGGCAAGTGATATACACATACATATATATATCATTATACATATAATATGCCAGGCATAATTATAGACCCTGAGGACATAATAGTGGACAAAGTCCCTGCCTCAGAAAATGTTTAGTAGGAGATACAATTAACTTGAAAAACGATGACTTAGAATTTGGAAAAATAAATGTTCAGATGAAGACAAAACAAAGTACCCAGGCAACTCTGAAGATGTGACATTTCAGAAGAGATCCGATCTTTCAAGTCTGGTAAAGGGAGCAGCAAATCTACAGTTCTGAATCAGATCCCAGCTCAGGTGTAGGAGGAACAGAAAGAAGGCCAGTGGAGCTTGAGCAAAATGAATGAAATGGGAGCCCAGGAATGTTGGGTCAGGGGGCTGAGCAGGTGCCAGCTCCTGAGAGCCATTGAAGCCATAGTGGAGATTTTCTGTTTATTTCTAGACACAATGGGACACCACAGAGGCTTTTAAGAAGGTACATGCTCTGATTCTCACTTTGAAAAACACTCTCACTGCTGTGGAGAAAGAATAGTAAGAAGCTAAAGAGGAGAGGTGGTCGGAAGTCTATTCCAGTGGCTTAGAATAAAGAGGTCTATGACGTGAACAGATGGTTGCAGTGGAGATGGGGAAACACTGTCATACTTAAGATATAATTTGAAGGTGGAGCTGACAACATTTGTTGATGGGAGGGATGTGAGAGATGAGGGAAAGAATCGTCAAGACGACTGCTGGGTTTGTGGCTGAGCAGCTCAGTGGTTAGTGATGCCATTTGCTTAGATGGTGGAGGCTGAAGGAGCAATGGACTTGGCAGAGAAGTGAAAGCAGGGGCTGTGTTTGGGACACGTGACATTTGAAGTGCCTGTGAAACCTCTAAGGAGATGCTAAGTTGTGGTGCTCAGGGAGAGGTCTGGCTTGGAAGTAGCTATTTTGGTTATAAAGATGGATAGATGACATGGATGGATAGATAGATAGGTGCATGATTAGTTGGAGAGATACTTAGAGGAAAAGAGGGTTGGAAGTATAGAGGGAGAATGGGATTGATGGATAGAAAGATGATAAATAGATGATAACTAGATGATAGATGAAGTCAGGGAGAGAAAGGAAAAGAAGCCAAAGGAAAAACCAGTAAGTTAAAAAAAGAGTAAGATTTCCTTATTTGGGAATGAATAACTTTAAGCAAGCTAGATTAGAAAGGAATAAATTTCCCACTGAATACATTACTTGGTGTCTCTGTGATGAAAGACAGTGTTCATTAAACTAAAAATAAATTACCTTAAGGAGCTAATTCTTTTATATTTGCCTTTTATTTCTGTGCATTTTTCTTGCATGCTTGCTTTTGCATTAATTTTTCTCATTCTACTTTTCTCTCTATTCATTTAGAAGTTACAAACTGTTTCTGTTTGTTTTAAAATTACTGTGAGTCACTTTTACATACGTAGTGGACAAAGCCTAATCTAGGTCCTTCCTGTACAGACCAACAATAACAGGGCATGAGGTTGCTTTAACTCTAGTTCCTTGGTTTCTTGTGTTTTGCTCTTCCTTCCAGTATTTTAGCCTCAACCTTGTTTTTTAAACTCTGGGAGTTAGACATTATTATTGCTGTCACTGTTTCAGGTTAAACAGATCTTTTCCATTTTCTTTGCTCAAAATACTTTGTTGTGATTTAGACCTTCCTTTTGTTTTCTTTTTTCTTCTTCCTAAAGCATAGTCTCTTAAAGTTTGATTAAGGGGATTTCTTAGTAATAATCCCTTTCCATTTTTGCCTGTAAATATCTTCATTCTGTCCTTCCTTTTGAATAAAAATTTAGGTTTGTAGAGAATATCAGCTGACAGTGTTTTTTTGGCACTTAGAAGATAATACTCCATGGTGTTCTGACAGGTTTTCTTGCCAACAAGAAGTTCACTATTAACCTAATTACTGTTCCATTTTTCACAATATTCTCTTTTTTATTGCTTTTAAGAATTTTTTTTTCTCTAATCAGAGGTTCTGAAGTTTTCCTACAGTGTCCCTACATGTGACTTTATTTATCCCATTCAGGATTCACTGGCCTTCCTGAATCTGAGGCCACATCTTTTTTCAATTCTGGAAAATAGCTATTATCTCTTTGAATATTACTTATTCAAAAACCTCAGTGATTTAGACATATACTAGACCTCCTCATTTAATGCCTCTTAACTGTTCTTTCAAGTTCTCCATTCATTTGTTTTTCTGTGTTCTAGTATGGGTAACTTATCTTTCACTTCACTAATTTTCTTTTCTCCTGGTTATTTATCAACAAAATATCAATTTATCTAATCTGCTGTTTATCAGTGAAATGAATACATAACTTCAATTTTTAAATAAAAAATTTTTAGAGTTTCATTTTGTTATTTTTTCAAGCCTATTGGGTTGTTTTTTTTTTACAGCCTTTTGTTCCCTTATACTTTTTATTCTTTCTTACATTCTTCAATCATTGTGCTGGGTATTTTCTTACCGCCCCTTCCAAATGTACTCTGTGCACTGAGGGGGAATCAGCTGCACTACAGGGACGGGCTCCCCTGTCCAGGGAGGTTCCTGCCCTCCCGCCACCCCCGGTGCGAGCAGACTTTGGTTCCTAGTGGTGCAGGATTCAAGAGGGCTTCACCGTCTCTCCCCAGGGCCAGGTGGCTTTTGCTTCTATCCTTTCCTCAGGAACAATAAATGTTTTCCTGACTATACTGAATACGAGAAGACGGGTGTGAGTCTTCCTCCAGAGGCACATGGCTTTGCTTTGACCCTCCCTCAGCAGCGCTGTTTCCGCCTCAGCCACGTAAGGCTTCTGCTTCCCACGGCAGCAGTGGCCTCCTCCTGCAGCCTGTGCCACCAAGAGGGGCTCTCTCCCGCCCTCTGGCGCGCCCCCAATCTGTCTCAGGGACACACAGCGGAGACGGAGGAGAGGAGCTTGAATTGGGTACAAACTCCTCCCCCACTCTCTGACCACTGTCTCCTCTTCCCGTGCGCTGTCAAAGATAGAACAATTCATGGGTCCTGACTCTCCTTGGGGGACTTTTTACTCTTTGAAATTCCGTTTCCTGGTGGCCATGTGACCTCAGCCCTCAGATGAGTTCAGGAAACTTATGATTTTGATTTTGTACTCTGCTCAGCACTGTCTAGCTAGGATGGGAGCGACATCAGCTTTATGCATCCCAAGCAGGGGCAGAATTCCGGTGTATTATTAATAGCACCATCTTTTACTTCACAAGCACTCCGGTTTGAAGGATAAATTACATGGGCACCAAAGGGGAGGCCCAAGTTCAAAGCCATGAGCACCCAGCCGATGCCTTCAGGGCGATGTCAGAGGCAGGGTTCACTGTCTTTCTGGACTCCTGCTGTCTTATTTTGCTTGGCCTGAGAGGATTTCCCTTATTTTCCATAAGCTCACACATGCATTTAAAAGATGTTTTTTAGAAAAATATCTTAGCCAGCATTTTTCAGGTGATATGTAAAGGAGGAGCCCAGCTCTCTAGTGAGGCATATAGCCAAGAACAAAAGTTGAAAAAATGTTTTATGTTAACATTTTAATAGTTTACTTTTTCCTTATTAAGGTTAATAATTCTAGAAATTGTTGATTAAATGGGTACAGAAGCCAAAAAGCAATGGTTAATGTGGAGTTGATATTTTAAAAATGGAATCCATTAGTATGAAAGATTGACTTTACTAAGCTTTTTTAAACACTCTTAAATACTCTGAAAGTTCAATATATCTGGAGGGTGTTAACATGAATAATTTAAAATTCATTTTCCAAGTGCAAGAGAAATAAAATTGATTTTTAGGGTTTTGCTGCATCCAAAAGCTTAGTTATTTAAAAAAAACTTTTGACAAATGATGAGTGGTTGGTTATATGATAGATAGATGATACACAGATGGACAAACAGATCAATAGATTGCTGTTATAGTATACTAAGGTAATCATAACCATCATATCAGAACCAAAAGGGAGACTAAGTTTGGAAGCCAGAGTATCCAGGGCCAGAAAGTTGATAACTAGATGTAACCAATCAGCTAACATGCCTGTAGCACCTCTGCTAAGACTGAAGTGGGGCTAGATCCTGGAGAGACGGTGATGCTGAGTTTTAATGCTCCTCAGCAACATGTTTCATTAAAGGGTGGGATCATTGCCAGAATTCCCCAGAACAAACCTACATCCTTCTTGTGTTCCAGTTAGGTGGAAATATTCAAGTATGTTCCTGTTACCCAGCTGACACGCCTCTGATTTGGCTGATCTGGCTGAGTAGGTGGTTGTCTCCTTCCTCCTTCCTCATTCCTTGAATTTTCTCCTTTGCACAGCCA
The DNA here is from genome assembly GCA_032199065.1 of Smutsia gigantea. NCBI lineage: Eukaryota > Metazoa > Chordata > Mammalia > Pholidota > Manidae > Smutsia > Smutsia gigantea. The sequence goes on along the minus strand of JAVSCE010005985.1, from coordinate 15,706 downwards.
CAACTGAGTATTCAGTTGAGAACAACCTTTTCACGTAGAGCTGATTATTCCTTACAGTCAAGGATATAGGAATTAGGGTCCTCCCCTCCAGATCAGCTCTCGTGTTCTATTTTTAGGAACTATATGTGAAGGCATGTTTCAAAGCTATTTTTGGCATTTTCCTACCCCTCTCTGCCATGCTGAATAAAAGCCTCCCAAAATGTCCTCATCCTAATCCCTAGAAACTGAGAATATGTTACTTTACACGGCCAAAGGGATTTTTGTGGATGTGATTAAGGTTATGAATCTTGAGATGGGAAGGTAGTCCTAGATTATCTGAGTGGGTCAATCTAATCAAATGTGCACCTAAAAAAGAAGAACTTTTCCCAGCTCTGGTCAGAGAAACCCAGTGGAAGAAGAGGAAGGAGAGATTCAAAGCAAGATAGGGACTTGAACCACTGTTGCTGATTTTGAAGATGGAAAATGCCGTAAGAGAGCAAATGCAAGTAGCTTCTAGAAGCTGAGCATGGCTATGACCAGCAGGCAGCAAGGAAATGAGGACTTCAGTCCTACAGAACTGAATTCTGCCAACTCTTGCATGAGCAAGGAAACAGATTCTCCCCTGGAGCCTTGAGAAAAGTGCATCACTGAAGACACCTTGATGTTAGCCTGGTGAGACCCTTATCAGACTTATGATCCACAGAGCCATGAAATAATATATTTGTGTTACTTAAAGCCATTAGATTTACGGTAATGTGTTACAGTAGCACCAGGAAATTAACACATCCTTCTGCTTTCATGCCTCTTATCACCCACTTTATGCTTCACTCTATACTGATTCTACCAAGGTATTCTGGTGCCTTTATGGGTTCTTGTGATGGTCGAGGAAGCCCCCCTACAGAGATGAACACAGGGCTGAGCAGGGCCATTCCAAGTCCCTATACATAAGTTCCACTGGGGATGGATAGGGATGTTAGGAGAGAGAGTATGTTTCTCCTCTTGAAATGACAAACCAAAACAGGGGCCATGTTAACCTGGAAACACCCAGGTATAGGAGAGAACCTGCAGGAGAAAATAAGGATAACTTAGAAGGAAAAAAAAAAGCTAAGAGACCCTGAAGGTATAGTTCAAGCACCCAGATCCAGCTATACCTGAAATAACATCTAGAATTTTTTAGTTATATAACTTAAAACTATTTGTTTAGTTTGGTTTTGTTCTCTGCCACATTAAGAGGCTTAGCTGATAAACTATCATTGTTCCTGGGGTGCAAGGAGTACTTGATGAACTGGTCATGATGGTCTCAGGCAGAATTTCTGGAACATAATAGGCCTCAAATCACTAGTGTTCTTATCTTTTGGCCCTTACCAGAGAAAACCAATGCCTTTAGATGTGTCTTTACCTCTCCTGTCTTCAGTCTCAAACTTCTAGGGCTTTGAAAGGAGACATGCAGCCATGGAAAAATCTTACATAAGATGATTATGTTGATTAATGTGCTCATGAATTACCTTTCTCATTGAAACTATTAGAGATTAAAACTTGGGAGATATTCTAGCTCCCAAAAGTGTGCAGTGAATTTCAGGCGCTGTGATGTGGATATGCAGTAAACATTTTAGACTGGGTGTCCTTTTATTGATACCTCTTAAATAATATTTCAAAGGATTATCACTCCATTCAGAAGAATGGTTCTAATAATACTTAAAAAAAAAAAACAACCAATGACCTACAAGTGTGACTGGAAAATAATTTATACAATCTTGTTATTCTGCACTGTTTGCAGAACCTAATTGTTTTCCTGTCACACTACATACACTCGAGACAATGGCCATATAAGACAGAGAACTGTATTTTTATTTTCCAAATCAAGAAATGACTATATTTAAAATTGCAATATTAGCACTTTAACTTGATATTGGCCTGGTCCTTTTTGGCTTCTGTTTATAGGGAAAAAATGAAAACACATTATTTGGAGACACTGACAGTTTTCTTAATTATGTCACATGTCTGGATTCTGCTGCAACAAGCTCTATGCTCTCGTTTGTCTCTTACTAGATATTTAGTTTGTGAAATTTGATTAAACAATAACTTCAAAGGTTTCAAAGTTTGTCTTCCCTGCCCACATGTGAGAGAAATATTAAAAGTCCTTGACCTAACACTCTGTATAGAAAAGGCCCTTGATAAAAACCTCAGGGCTGCATTGAGGAGGCTTCTGGGTAAATTCACCTCCCTCACTTTATTCACTTATTCAGGGTGGGGTATTCTTTCTTCTGGCAAGCTCAGTCTGAGGGCCCTGAACTGACTAATGCTGTATGTTATTCCATTACGCATGTATTATGCTGGATGATAAGCAAGCCCAATTTATGGATTGTATTCCTTATAGACCTGTGAAATTCCCTGGGGGCCCCTAGGGGCTTTCGGTTTCCAGGAGTGTGGCAGAAAGAACATAATGGGAAGCATATAAGGTGGTGTCAGAGCCTGTTATTTCACACAAAGGAGCAGTACATATGTTAAGTAGTAGTAGGGCTATACAATGAAGAGTCAGGATTGGGAACCAAAACAGCAATTCATTATGTTTAGCACCTTTTGTGTTGATTGACACACCTCAGAAATAGTCATTTTCCATATGAGAAATGGGGTTTGTGTCCATTAGAGAAATGGATCAGTGGAGTCTCAGAGCAGTGTAAGTTGTTTTACCTGAGGTTAGATACCAGATAAAGTCGCTCAGAAGCATTCCATGGAGCTTGGGAACAAAGATAGTAGAAGGCATACATTTATCATGTAATGCTCAGTCTTTCTTCAAAATAGTCACTAAATATGCAAAAGCCATTATAAAGTGAAAATAGGTGTAAGTTACTTAAATGAGCCATCAGATGAACAATTAGAGAAAATATGAATGATGTGATACGGAAAAGGAAACAAACACTTATGGTTCCCAAGATTAATTAAAGGAAGGGCAAATCTCTGGGATCAAACAGAACAAATGTTTTCATAGGAACAAAGATACAAGGAGCATTGCCATGCGGGAAGGTGTAATGGTTAATTTACATATCAATCTGAGTGGGCCAGGGGATGTCCAGATTGAACATTGTTTCTGAGTGTGTTTGGTGTTGGTGTTTCTGGATGAGATGAACATTTTAATCAGTAGACTCAGTAAAGCAGATTGCTCTCCCAAGTATGGGTAGGTGTTACCTAACCCACTGAGGGCCTAGAATAGAACACAAGGTGAAGGAAGGAGGAATTTGGCCCTTTTTTCCTGACTAACAGATGAATAGGGGCCTCTCATCTCATCTTCTCCTGCTTTGGACTGGGATTTATGCCATCGGCTCCTCTGGTTCTCAAGCCTTTGAACTCAGACTGAATTATACCACTGGCTTTCCTCAAATGTCCAACTTGCAGATTGCAGATCATAGGGCTTCTCAGCCTCCATAACTGTGTGAACCAGTTCTTCCTAATAAATCTCCTTTTGTAAATACATACATATATATATACATATATATATATATATATATGTATATATATACACATATCCTATTGGAGTACCCTGACATATTAAATATTAAAATCTTGTGTTTGAAGATTTGTTTTTCCCTAGAGTTGCTGTGGTGATGAAAATTGGAAAGAAATGTGTCAGATATTAAAACAAAGAAGAGTTTCATTAGTATCCCCAGCCATCAGTTGCCAAACATAAAGGAAGTCGCTGAGAAAGCATGCTAGAACAAGTTCAAGAGCTTAGAGAAGCCCCTCTGATCTGTGATAAATTGACATGACTGGAGCCATTATAAAATAGAGCCAGAGTAGGCACTGCAGAGAAACAGCCCTGCTTGTCTTTATTTGAACTGGGCAAAACAGCAGTTGTTTGAGCCAGTTGCTTGAGAAGTCAGTGGGAGAATGAACATCCTGACCACAGGACTGATGGCTATGGGTTTCGTGAAGATAGAGTTAGTAGTCAATCAGCGTATAACCCAGAGTAGCCTAGCTTGTTAACACCCATAGAAAACATATTTTTTCTTTTCTTTAACTCGTGTAATTGTCACCCTTTCCTTTTTAATCATAAAAAAACCCCTTGCTTTCACCCTGCAAACAGAACACTATTTGGGTTTCTACCTGAATCTGTGCTCCCCAAACTGCAATTCTATGATTCCAAACGCTCATTTGCCTCTCATTGCCTCTCATTGCGGCTCTTTATTTTCAGGTTAACAGATCCACAAGATTCCTTGCAGTACAAGTCCACGGTATGGCCTTCAGGTGGAAGTCTGGGGGTGTTAGATTAATCAGGAACTTCAAATACAAATATTAAAGGGACACATAATTCTTATCCCTGACAGACAACCACAGAATAAGCTAAAGGAGAGCTACAGGCACACCAACCAGGCAAGCAGTGGTCACAGGGAAGGGAGGAGTTTTTCTGGGTCAAATGTGTCAAGCAAGCTCTAAGCAAAAGACAAGAATTACAAATAGTGACAGCCCTACAAAGGACATGAACAGGCAGAAAGCAAAGGAGAAAAAACAGAAAAAGCCAGTGGTCATGTGTTGGTCTTTTCAGTTACTCTTTCATCCACTGTCAGCTACTTAAACTTTTCTTCCTCCTTTTTAAGTGAAAGATAATATAACAATAAAAGTTGTATTAATTTTTTTAATTAACAGAAAAGCATTGTATTTAGACATTTATATAGAAACAATATAGGACAGAAATCACTAATGAAGTATTGCTTAAAATAATTAAAAACACCTTTTAGAGGCATATGCAAATAGATTGCTAAACTCTGAAAGACAAAATACATTATATATGAATAATTTAGAGGAAGCAACTGGATGATACATTTGAAGAACTGAATGACAGAATGCTCTTTCTAGATTCTTCTGTACTGGAAAATATCACTGTATGTCTTTATCCATAGTACAACTATATATTTTAAGTTAAGAAACTTTAAGCAACAGTCCTGAACAAAAATGCATAGACTACCCCGAATGGTTATGAAAGAAAGTTGAAGTGACAACAGGAAAAATCCCACATTTTATTTCATATGAGATAAATGTCTTCTTATAGCCACTAGAATTACCTATGAAATTCAAAGCATAGCTGGAGTTCTTTTTCCTCTTGATGTCCTAACAATCACCAGGACTTTCATTTTCATTAAATAAAATTTATTATATCCTTATCTCTGAATCACCTTGGGCTGGGTATTATTTCAAACAAGGCAAATAAGAACAATTCATACATTTTAGAAGCTTACAGATTAAAATGAATAGTGGCAAAAACCATATACACATGTAAAAACATACATGCGTAAAACACACCTACTAGTAAGTATATAAGCAACATGAGTGTGTAGCAAACTAAATTATTTCCAGTGCATTTCACACAGTATAGTGGAAAGAAATTTTAAAATGTCTTTAGCCATCTGGGTAGCTGGGACACAAATGCTTCTTAGAAGCTTACACTTAGGTTTGAGAGGGAGGAGGAGAAATCTTCAGCCTATACAGGTTGGGAGATTGGAACAAAGCTCACACAAAGCTGAGTCCCCAAATAGCAAAGAGTTCTTATCTTCAGAGATACATAGATGAAATTACATGATGTCTGGCATTTTTTTCAAAATAACCCATGGGTGAGGGGAATGAATAGGGACTACAGATGAAACAAGACTGGCTGTGAGTCAATAATTGTTGAAGCTGGGTTATAGCTACATTAAGGGTTTGTTATATTATTCTTTCTATTTTTGTATGTTTGAAACTTTTTAAAGCAAAAATATTTTTTAAGAGCCATAAGATTAAAAGAAAAACCATAAATTGTGGAAAGAAATTTAAAAAGGAAACTGACAAAAGATGAGAATCCAAAATGTTTTAACACCTGTAAATCAATTAAAATAAAGAAAAAAAAACTTAAAAATGGATAAAAGCCATAATGGGCAATATCTGAAGAACAACAAATGGTGAGTAAAATATCAAAAGATGTTTAGCCTCATTAAGTAAGCAGGAAAATGCACATTATAACAACAATAAGATATTCTATACACTATGGTAGGCTTGGTTATATTGTTGCTACCACACCCAAGAATCTTCTACCAACACAGTGTTGCTTCTCCCTCACACTAAAGGCTCCTTGTAGATCAGCTGGGAGGCCTTTCGTCATGGTCGTTCACGCTCCCCAGGGAACACAGCAGTCACTTCCTGGATGTTGTAGGTCTCTTTTCCAGGGGAAGAGAGCCAGGGAGGAGCTTGCATCAGCAATCTATTTCTCCAGCCTAGAACTGTAATCTGAACAATGCTGCAGGAATGATCAGTCCTTGACAAGTGAGCTGATTCAATACTCTGTGCTTAAGATTGTAGGTTATACATTCAATGAAAATTCAGAAAATATTTATGAAGTCATCATGATTCTACCTGATGGTCTCTTTTAAGTGAGATTTTTCAATTATACAGGAAAGGAGAACAGTCTCTTTTAGAGTTCTGTGCATCCCAGTAGTGCCACTTACTGGTTTGTGTGACTTCAGGTACACTCAATGGGCCTCAGTTTCCTTTTCTATAAAATAAAGGGATGGGTTGACTGATCTGCATGATCCCTTCCAGCTCCAAGATCCTTTGACTGTAACGATTAGTTTCATCAAACTATGCACAGATTCCACTTTTTACTTCTTTGAAGGATACATTAATTGTAGTCAAATTGCATTTTCAAAAGAGTTGAAACAATTTTGAATAACCTTGCTTTCCAAACTGTTAGCCTTAAGGTAGTGATCACTAGTAGTTTGTTTATGTAAAAGGCAGATCAAATGCATATCACAACACCATGGAACCCAGGATCAATGATAGTACATAATATGTTACAAAATAAAACACATTTAAAATAATCTATTATTTCTTTATTTTTTATTAAGGTATCATTGATATACAATCTGATGCTCAGGTTTCATATGAGCAACGTTGTGGTTACTACATTCCCCCCTATTATCAAGTCCCCACCACATACCCCATTACAGTCACTGTCCATCAGCGTAGTAAGATGCTATAGAATCACTACTTGTCTTCTCTGTGCTATACTGCCTTCCCTGTGCCACCCCTATATTATGTGTGCTAATCATAATACTCCTTAATCCCCTCACCCCTCCCTTCCTACCCACTCTCCCAAACCCTTTCCCTTCGGTAACCGCTAGTCCATTCTTGGGTTCTGTGAGTCTCCTGCTGTTTTGTTCCTTCAGTTTTTGCTTTGTTGTTATATTCCACAGATGAGTGAAATCATTTGGTACTTGTCTTTTTCTGCCTGGCTTATTTCACTGAGCATAATATCCTCTAGCTCGGTCCATGTTGTTGCAAATGGTAGGATTTGTTTTCTTCTATGGCTGAATAATATTCCATTGTGTATATGTACCACCTCTTCTTTATCCATTCATCTACTGATGGACACTTAGGTTGCTTCCATGTCTTGGCTATTGTAAACAGTGCCGTGATAAACATAGGGGTGCATATATCTTTTTGAATCTGTGATCCTGTTTTCTTAGAGTAAATTCCTAGGAGTGGAATTACTGGGTCAAATGGTATTTCTATTTTTAGTTTTTTGAGGAACCTCCATATTGCTTTCCACAATGGTTGAACTAATTTATTACTTTCCCACCAGCAGTAGAGGAGGGTTTCCCTTTCTCCATATCCTTGCCAGCATTTGTTGTTGCTTGTCTTTTGGATGTTGGCCATCCTAACTAGTGTGAGGCGGTATCTCATCGTGGTTTAGCTCTATTATTTTTTAAAAGAACCGGTTTTTATTCCATCTAAAGTAACCAGCAACCCAGACAGTTTTCTAATTCAACCCTCCAAAGCACATTGGTCTAGAATAATACCCCCACCCTGAGGACCAGGTGGGCTCTGTGATTTCAGGATGTTGCACAGGTCTGGGGTTTAACTCTGACTCTTTCTCTAACCAGCTGTGGATCTTGGGAAAAACACTTCACCTCTTCTGTGCTCAGTTTCCTCTTCTGCAAATTGAGGGAGCTGAAAAGAATGACACCACAGGTCTGTTTCAAGTCTGAATTCTGTGATTCTTGGAAAAAGAAATCTGCTTGCAGGAGGCTCTTCTTACTAACTCTGGGAGAGGTCCTTACACCCTGCAGCCCAGAAAGGGAATGACACTCACAAATACTGAAGAGCCTCCTAATGACTTAATGGGCTTTAATATGGGCAGCTAGGTTTTCACTGTCTCTTACAGTACATTCCCTGGGGTGAACTGTACTTTCCAGTGGTATAATAAGCTCATAGGATATTTCAGTTAATGAAGGATATCTCATTTGGAAATCAGGTGTAAGTCACATTCCTCAGTACTGTACTTTCCGAACAAAATAAAAGCCCCCAAAATAAAATACTTAGAGTTTAAATCTGTTGGAATGTCAAAGTATCTCTCTAAGAGTTGAGCATCTGTAAATATTTAGAACAGTGAAATCACAAATACTACTACTACTAATCCCTTTTAAGTTCAGATAGAAGCCAAAAGGAACAAACAAACTCCTGAGGAACACTTTGATATTCAAGTGTTAACCCTATGGTCATATCTAATATTATATTTTAACAGAGTTGAAGGAAATGCATAAATTGTCCATACAAGCACACATTCAACTCTATACATGAGAAAATGGGTCATGTAGAGGATGCTGAGGAGCGTCTTCTTCCTCTCTGGTAACCTTTGATAATCATGCTATCACATGAAGACCAGGCTACACAATAGAATAAAGTAAGCCTTCCTGCCTGAATTTTCAGGATTCAGTTTCCCCCACACCTACACACATGCATCACAGTCTTTCACATTCCTTTAACTTTCTATGATTACAGGCCAGACATCACATCAGGTACTTTATTCACATTGTCTTATTTAATCTTTGCGACAGCCCAGAAAAGTAGCAATTGTTTGCTCTAATATACAATGTTGGAAACTGGGGTCCAGGAGGTTATTGTGTGTGCTCTAAACTGTTTTTTCCTTCAAATGCCAAAGAACACTGAAGGAAGACAGTTCTTGATCATAGCCTTTTATTCATTCATTCACTTATACATTCATTCATTTTTCCACGCATTTATTCAGCAACTCATCCTATGTTTAACATACTCTGTTCTAAGGAAAGCTTCCTATAAATCCAGCCCTACATTCCTTTTCTTACTCAGTTTTCAGTGGAAATGGGAACTCAGAGAAATGATGAGCTCAACTGTGTCTTTGCTTCCATTATCTGATTACCCCTCCATCTTGCCTTTTCCCGGTTAAATTATAAAACTTCTTTTCTGGTTCTGTTCACAACCACTTCCAAAAGACATTTTCTCTTTTAGGAGAAGAATTGCAAACAACAAACAGCATTTTCATAGGAAAGAGTAAAACAGAAAGATAACCACAGCAGTTTATCATTAGCAACATGACATTTCCAATAATCTACATAGAAGAGTTTTTTTTTTAACATCCTCCTAAGTGCCTCTTGAAAACCTCTGTGACATACTCGATAGCTACTGGCTAATTTGTTCTGGCAGAAAAATGAGTTCAGTATTACTGAAAATATGTTTTCTATCACCACATCTTATTCAGGTCATTGAGTGGCTTTTCACTGGTAGAAGGAAGAAGAATTTACCTTCAATGGAACGTTATTGAGAAGAGAGAAATAACATTTTGACCTACTCCAATATTAGCAAAATGCAAATCATAGTGAATTTCCTATGAGGTGCTATTTCAATAGTTTGAATTTCTGTAGTTGTGCATTAGCCTGAATTTTTTTAAAGCAAGGTGAATGAAGGGTGCATGAAAGCAGACTGGGAAAAAACAACTGGGAAAAAACAACTATAAACAGCTTTCAGCTTAGTGACTGAGAGAATGCCATTTCTCTAGAGAAGTTCTAAATATAGAGGAATAATGGATCGCAGTTTACCACAAGTTGTGTAGCTCCCTGAACCAGTAGGGACTGGGCATTGAATGGTGAGGACTGTACGGTCCTACAGCAATTTCAGACATTGATCAAGGATGCACTAGCGACAGGCTCCCATGGGTGTGGCAGGGTGGAGGGAGGGGGTCTCATCTGAGTCTCGTCTCTGCCTTCACTTGCAGAGGCATGGGTAGCTTTGGTGTAAACTGCAGGTATGGGTGATTAGGATGTTAAGTGGGAGAAAAGAAAGCTCTTCATTTTTATTCTTTTGGAAATAAAAAGGGATAAATTCAGCAATCATCAAGCTTTTTCATTTCCCTACAATTTGTCAGCACTGTTAGGATGTTGGCTTTGTTTTCGTAGATGAGATTACTTCCTGCTGACATCAAGAAGGGGTAAGGTGGTCAAATGTGACAAAAAGAAAATCAAGCTCAAAGGCTACCTTTTGTTTTGATGTTTGCTAGATATTCCTGCTTGTGTTAAAATTAGATGTATCAGCTACTGGCAGCTACAGGATTTTAACTTTGGGAATGCAGGGCAGGGTTCTCTAGACAAATCCCCAAATGCATAAAACAATTGTCAGTTTTGATAAAGAATTATGACTTCTTGGACTTCATCTTTAGCTATGCAGAACAGAAAAATCTGAAAATTTAGTGATGCCAGTGGGTAACAGTCACTTCCATACTAATGAAAAGCTCCCTAGTCAATAAATGCATATTTAATTAGAGTTTACAGACATCTAAAGAGAAACAATTCGAAGGTTCTCTTATAGATGACCTTTATTACGAATGTCTTACTCTCAGATGTCTCAGGGCAGATTTTCAGCCCAAATGAAACAAGATGAGATGTGGCTGGTTGTTTAACAAGATCATTGTCTTTAGAAAGAATTTAACTTTTTGTTTTCAGAGTTAGAGATTTATACAGATTTTAAAGGTGGCTTAGTGGTACAGATTAGGTTTATAATTTTCTAATTAAAATGCATCCTTCATATCAATTTTAGAGAAGTATCAAGTTTAATCCACAGCATTTAATCATCGAGATTTGTTTTGACATTTTTAGAACATGGAACCTAATACTGAGATGTGATTACTTTGCCAGAGATTCGCAAGGAAGGTGACATGCTGCCTCCAAGAATTTATAAACAGAGGTAAACATGGACTAGTCTTGTGGGGGAAGGGAAGATAGGAAAGCCCTCAATGTCAAAAAACTCAAGGTAAATCCATAGTTTTCAAACTGCCTCTCTCTGAGGTCTACGAATAACCTTGTACATATTATCTAAACTTTCTTCCTTCTCATCATGCTTTGCTGCTGCACCCATTAGCCCTCTTTAGATTTAACGGGAGAAAAAACAAGGTTGAATATGAAAGTAAGTTTTCTAACCAATAGCCAAATGCTCGCTCTGCTCCGTAGGAGTATGGGGGTTCCTCAGGAGCCATCAGCTCAGGGCTTATCACCCAGCTCTCAGGCCCTGACATGACGTCCTAATATTGTCTGGACACAGACAGAGGGTATTTGAGAAGTGACCTCTCCAGTTGCCCTGCACCTTATAAAAAATCCACCACAAAGATGAGCTTTGTCAACAGGCCCTCTCCAGGCAGCCTCCCCTCCCAGATGAGGGAGGGCTATCCACTGCTGACCTTGCTTAAAGGGACAGGATTTGCAAACAGGGAAATAGAACAGTGATGTGAATAGTTCATTTTTTAAATTTAAGCTTTGGAGTGGAGGCTACTAGACATAGATGTGGAAAGAAGAGGGGCTTCGGTATCAGACAGACCTAAGTTTGAATCTTGATTCTGACAGTACCTGTTTGACTTTGGACAAATCTTGAATATCTGTTCTTCAGATACCTCTGTTATAGAATGGAGAATATAATATCTATCATTTAGGGTTATAGTGAGGTCCAAATGAGATGACGTGTGTGATATATTTAGCATGGCTTTGGCTAAGAGTGTTGAGTTTGTCTGAGAAGGGGAAGGCATCATTCTTTTTCTAATTTTTACTTACAGATCTCTGGGTGGGGTGGAGCAAAACTAGGTACAGGCAATTTACATCTTGGTGATCACTGTACCACCTGCGATGTGCACTGTGTAATCTGCCTAATGCATTCATATCCATCAGCTTGTGTAGCCATGTTAACTTTAAAAATAAAACTATCAATTATTTTACCAGCAAAAAATGGGTTTATTTGGGAATAGCAGAGAATTGCAATTCAGGACAAGCAAGCTACAGCAAAATCATAGGCAAGTCTGGAGAACAGAGGAGAGGGACGGTCTCTTATAGAAGTAAGGGGGGGGGCATTGGAAGGACCGCTATAAACAAAAGTCCATTGGAATAAACTGGCAGGTAAAAGTGTAGTGGCTTTTCATTGGCTGAGTTGGGATAGTCTCTCATTGGTTGGGCTGTTGATGGGGGAAGAAAAAATCTTTCTCCCTCCTGATGGGATAGTAAGGTACTGTGGACTTGCAAGGTACCTCTCTTCCTGTAGGTTCTGCAATGGGCAAGGAATGACAGGGCGTGAGCGCTCCACCTTCTGGCCTCCTGACTCCATTTTAAACCAGGGTTCCTTTTACTAATTTTCACAGCTATTGCCACCCTCTTGGGTGAGGAGGTTGGGAAGGGTGGATGGAGTAGAGTGGTTACAACCTCTGTTTTCAGATGAGGAAACCAAGGCTGAGAGAAAGGCTATAGCCAGGGACAGAAAATGGAGAAGGAAGAGACCTCAGGACTGGTCTTCGTTTTCCAACTGTCCTGCACTCCTAGGGTACAGCCATCTCAAAAAACAAAGAGTCCTTTAAATCCATAGAAGTCAGCCAAGCAGGAGGTTCTGAGGAGATTAGCTTGAACAGCCACAAATAAAAAGCAACAAATGGTTTTATGTAATTGCTTGAGAATTCTTGAAGGACTATCCTTCACCTGTTTTAATTGTATCCCTTTATTTGGTGATATGACTTAATTCTTGAGATCTTGAAAACCGTCAAGGGGCTATAGACTAACCAGAAAAGCAGAGTTACTTTTCTAGGCCAACTGCTTTGAATCATGTAGTTAGTCATGTGCACAATATTTTATTAGTAAGTAGAGCACCTGGATTAACCACTATTTGCATTAGAGGAAAATGAAATAAAACCTGAATAAAAGAAAAAGAGAGAGAAAAAAATTTTCTCATGTGTAAACTTCTTGCCTTCAACAAATGAATGACCTGCTTGTTACCGGTCAGGCATTGTGCGAACACCTCTGTGAGCAATTTCATTAAATCCTTAAGATCAGCTCTGTAGGGCTGTCCTCTTTCTATATATGAGAAGGCTAAGGCTTAGAGAGGTTAATTAACATAGCAAAGGTCACACAGCTAATGAGTGGCTGAACTGGGATTCGAATTCCCATCAGTCTATTCCTAAAGCCGTGCTGTGCCCTTCATCAGATATTGTACTGAGCACACTGGCATGTTCATCTTAATATCAATATATCCCATGCAGGGCTGGTGTGCAAATTAAAGAGATGATATATATGAAAAGTGTTCTGCAGACCACAGAGCCCTACAAAGGTCTGCTGTGATTATTTCTCATGGTTTAACACAGGACTAGCTCTGCTGTCCTTAGTGACCAAGTCTGTATCAATCCCGTAATTCATCCTTAATCCACCAAAATCTTGTTTGCCTGGCTTTCTCTATAGCCAAAGGGAATTTGGAAATATGCCTTTTGTAAGAAGGGCTTAACACCTACTGCAAGGGCACTGGATCATCAGAGAATAGATTCACTTACAAGACTTAGATTAATTTGGACACTGTTTCCCTACATAAACCAGGCACATGGAAGCAAGCAACCCAGGGAAAGATGATCATGCTGAGAATGGAAGCACTTATTATAAATAATTACCATGTAATTATCCACAACTTCCCTGAGCCTGTAGCCTGAGGCTGGTCTTAGGAGGTGGCCCTTTCTTACTAAGTGTGAGGAGCCTGGAGTGTCGCCATAAGTTCATCAGGGTATGCTTCTGTGTCTTACAGAGGGGTCGCCGCCATCTGGGCTCCTTCTCAAAGCTTAACTGCCAACGTGCAGAACAGCTGTCGGAGAGCTTCAGCTGGATCCACTCTCTGTCCTCTAAATAACACAATGACTTTTTGAAAGTACCTCGGGGTGACACATCTGGCTTCTTTTATTGAGCAAATTGCCTCACTGGGCAGGCTGTGACATTCCTCTTTTTGGTGTGCCTCTGAGCTGTGTTTTCAAGCAGCGAGGCACCTGTTGTTGAAGATATGCAACAACACATAAAAGGAGCAGTGGAGGAAGTGCAGGGAGAGACACAGACACTTCCAAGGGGGCATGGCTGTCTACAAGGTTAATCAATTCCCCCTGTTCTCATTCCCGTCCACATTTATCTTGGCGGCAGCAGCTACAAATGTGAAATCAAAGCTCCAAACACAGATGATTGGAATTCTATTTACCTGCTCGAGATGTGTGAACGAGCTATTATCTGTGTCTTCCTAATTATAAGCATACTGCAAGGTTCTGGCTGTATGAGTGTGGAGCATGCTTCCTGTGGTGTCCAGATACAATGGAGAGCCCTTGGAGAGAAGATGCAGTTCAGTGTCTCGGGTGAGACAGCTGAAAAGAATGACAGTCACAGGCCTGGAGTCTTACATATTGCCATGATTGCCATTATTACAGTTTCAGCTACCATTTATTGAGCCCATTCTATATGACAAGTACCTTACGTACACTATCTCATTCCATCCTTTTAGTAACACTGTGAGGTAGCTAATATTATTTTTACCATGTATGGATGAGAAAATTGAGGTTAAGTAACTTGCTTGAGATCACCAAATGGCAGGATTTAGAGCTGAACCTGGGTCCAGTTCATATTCTGAACCATGAGGGCTTAATAAACCAGAATCTCCCCAGAATATGTAGGTGCAGAGAACACAAGGACTTGGGGAACACTGAAATCATCTGGACTGATCAACCTGACAATTTTAAATCTTTGCTTTCAGAAGAGCCCATCAGAGGAAAAGGTTTACCAATCTCTTTTTGCAAAGCCCTTCTTTTGCCCATATTTGCTTATTCTCTATACTGGAAAGGGGCTAATAATACTATTTCCAGCAGATTGATTCTCCTCTGCCAGTTATATATTTTGACTCTTCAAGTGTTAAGTTGGTTGCAGATGGGCCATTTGGGGAGAAATGTAAAGCAACACTCTTTTTAAAGTAATAGAAATATTTGGCTAACCATGCCCAAATATGCTAGTGAGTCATGTACAGAAGGAATACATCTGTCTCTAAGGAAAGACATGCATCAAAATCCTTTCTCCCATGCTGCTGCCCATCATACCTGCACACTGTGGCTGGAAGCATGCCCTGAAGATGATCTCCTCCATTGCAGTGTGGTTTCCAAACAGAATTTGCACATGGGCTCACCAGATGTAGCTCTTTAGAAGCTATGTCCACTGGAGAATGGATGTTAAGAAAGGATAAATATTATTTAATGAAAATATACAAACTCATCCTTTTTGTCCATCCCATGTTTAGCTGTCTGCAAATCCTCACAATGTGTCTAAATATATCTCAAAGTTGAACCCTCCTTTCCATAGGGACTATAGCTAATACCGTTCCCCTCAAAATTCATGCCCACCCAGAACCTCAGAATGTGACCCTGTTTGGAAACAGAGTCTTTGCAGATGTAACTAGTTAAGATGAGCTCGCACAGGACTAAAGTAGGTCCTAATTCCAACATGACTGATGGTCTTTACAGGAAAGGAGAGGAGCAGAAACACACACAGGAAAAAGCCATGTAAAGGTGGTGGCAGCGATTGGAGAGATGCAGCTCCCAGGCAAGGAATGTCAAGGATTGTGGGGACTGGAGGAG
>JAVSCE010005984.1:0-65893 GCA_032199065.1 Smutsia gigantea | reverse complement strand
ATATACAATTACATGAGCAACATTATGGTTACTAGACTTGCCCCATTATCAAGTCCCCATCACATACCTCGTTACAGTCACTGTCCATCAGTGTAGTAACATGCTATAGAATCACTACCTCTCTTCTCTGTGTTATACTGATGTCCCCATGCACATCCCCGTATGTTATATGTGCTAATCATAATGCCCCTTTTTCTCCCTTATCCCTCACTTCCCACCAATCCTCCCCAGACCCTTTCCCTTTGGTAACTGTTAGTCCATTCTTGGGGTCTGTGAGTCTGCTGCTATTTTGTTCCTTCAGTTTTTGCTTTGTTCTTATACACCACAGATGAGTGAAATCATTAGATACTTGTCTATCTCTGCCTGGCTAATTTCAGTGAGCATAATAACCTCTAGCTCCATCCATGCTGTTATAAATGGTAGGATTTGTTTTCTTCTTATGGCTGAATAATATTCCATTGTGTATATGTACCACATCTTCTTCATCCATTCATCTGCTGATGGACACTTAGGTTGCTTCCATTTCTTGGCTATTGTAAATAATGCTGCGATAAACATAGAGATGCATATGTCTTTTTGAAACTGGGCTCCTGCATTCTTAGGGCAAGTTCCTAGGAGTGGAATTCCTGGGTCAAATGATATTTCTATGCTTAGTTTTTTGAGGAACCTACATAATGCTTCCACAATGGTTGAACTAGCTTACATTCCCACCAGAAGTGTAGGAGGGTTCCCCTTTCTCCACATGCTCGCCAACATTTGCTGTTTGTCTTTTGGATGGTGGCCATCTTAACTGGTGTGAAGTGATATCTCATTGTGGTTTTAATTTGAATTTCTCTGATGATTAGCAATGTGAAGCATCTTCTCATGTGCCTGCTCGCCATCTGAATTTCTTCTTTGGAGAAGTGTCTCTTCAAAACCTCTGTCCGTTTTTTTAATTGGATTATTTGCTTTCTGTTTGTTGAGGTGTGTGATCCCTCTATATATATTGGACGTCAAACCCTTATAGGATATGCATTTATGAATATATTCTCCCATACTATAGGATATCTTTTTGTTCTACTGATGGTGTCCTTTGCTGTACTGAAGCTTTTTAGTTTGATATAGTGCCACTTGTTCATTTTTGCTTTTGATTCCTTTGCCTGTGGAGATATGTTCATAAATAAGTTGCTCATGTTTATGTCCAAAGGAGTTTTGCCTATATTTTCTTCTAAGAGCTTTATGGTTTCGTGACTTACACTCAGGTCTTTGATCCATTTTGAGTTTATTTTTGTGTGTGGAGTTAGGCAGTAATCCAGTTTCATTGGCTTACGTGTGACTGTCCAGTTTAGTCAACACCAGCTGTTGAAGATGCTGTCATTTTCCCATTGTATATCCATAAATTCTTTATCGTATATTCATTGACCATATATGCTTGGGTTAATATCTGAACTCTCTATTCTCTTCCTCTGTTCTGTGGGCCTGTTTTTTGGGCCAGTACTAAATTGTCTTGATTACTGTGGCTTTGTAGTAGAGCTTGAATATGGGAAGTGAGATCCCCCCCTGCTTTATTCTTCCTTCTCAGGATTGCTTTGGCTATTCGGGTTCTTTTTTGGTTCCATGTGTATTTTAGAAGTATTTGTTACAGTTCATTGAAGAATGCTGTCCGTGTTTTGTTTGTGATTGCACTGAATCTGTAGATTGCTTTAGGGAGGGTGGCCATATTGACAATATTAATTCTTTCTACCCAAGAGCTTGGGATGAATTTCCACTTATTAGTGTCCTCTTTAATTTCTCTTAAGAGTGTCTTGTAGTTTTCAGGTATAGGTCTTTCACTTTCTTGGTTAGGTTTATTCCTATGTATTTTATTCTTTTTGATAAAATTGTGAATGGAATTGTTTTCCTAAATTCTCTTTCTGTTAGTTCATTGTTAGTGTATAGGAATGCAACAGATTTCTGTGTATTAATTTTGTATCCTCCACATTTATGAATTCAGATATTAGTTCTAGTAGCTTTGGAGTGGATTCTTTAGGGTTTTTTATGTACAATATCATGTCATGTGCAAACAGTGACAGTTTGGCTTCTTCCTTACCTATCAGGATGCTTTTTATTTCTCTGTGTTGTCTTATTGCCATGGCTCAGACCTCCAGTACTATGTTGAAAAAAAGCAGTGAGAGTGGGCATCCTTGTCTTGTTCTGATCTTAGGGGAAAATCTTTCAGTTAAGTATGATGTTGGCTGTGGGTTTGTCATGTATGGCCTTTATTATGTTGAGGTACTAGCCCTCTATACCCATTTTGTGGAGAGTTTTTATCATGAATGGATGTTGAATTTTGTCAAAAGCTTTCTCAGCATCTATGAAGATGGTCATGTGGTTTTTGTCCTTTTTTTGTTGATGTGGTAGATGATGCTGATGGTTTTCCAATGTTGTACCATCCTTGCATCCCTGGAATAAATCCTACTTGTACATGATGGATGAACTTTTTGATGTGTTTTTTAATTCAGTTTGCTCATATTTTATTGAGTGTTTTTGCATCTATGTTCATCAGGGATATTGGTCTGTAGTTTTCTTTTTTGTGATGTCTTTGCCTGGTTTTGGTGTTAGAGTAATGCTGGCTGCATTGAATGAGTTTTGAAATATTTCCTCCTTTCTATGTTTTGTAAAACTTTAAGGAGAATGGATATTATATCTTCTATAAATGTCTGATAAAATTCAGCAGTGATTCCATCTGTTCAGATTTTCTGTTTCTTCTTTGGTCAGTATTGGTGTATTTCTGTGGTGTCTGCAGTGATTCTTCCTTTCTTATTTCTAATTCTGTTTATGTGTGTACACTCTCTTTTTTTCTTGATAAATCTGGCTAGAGATTTATCTATTTTGTTTATTTTCTTGAAGAACCAGCTCTTGCTTTCATTGATTCTTTCTATTGTTTTATTCTCGATGTTATTCATTTCTGCTCTCATTTTTATTATGTCCCTGATACTGACTTTGGGCCTCATTTGTTCTTCTTTTTCTAGTTTTGTTATCTGTGCCTTTCGACTGCTTACCTGGGATTGTTCTTCTTTCCTGAGGTAGGCCTGTTTTGCAATATACTTTCCTCTTAGCACGGCTTTTGCTGAGTCCCACAGATTTTGCAATGTGGAATTATTGTTGCCATTTTTCTCCATATATTGCTTGATCTCTGTTTTTATTTGGTCATTGATACATTGGTTATTTAGGAGCATGTTGTGAAGCCTCCATGTGTTTGTGTGATTTTTCGTTTTCTTTTCATAATTTATTTCTCATTTCATACCTTTGTGGTCTGAGAATCTGGTTGGTAAAATTTCAATCTTTTGAATTTACCAAGGCTATTGTGGTCTAGTATATGATCTATTCTTGAAAATGTTCCATGTGCACTTCAAAATAATGGGTATTCTGCTTATTTGGGGTGTAGAATTCTGTAGATGTCTGTTAGGTCCATCTGTTCTAATGTGTTGTTCAGTGCCTCTGTCTCCTTACATATTTTCTGTCTGGTTGATCTGTCGTTTGGAGTCAGTGGATTGTTGAAGTCTCCTTGAATAAATGCATTTCATTCTATTTCCCCTTTTAATTCTGTTAGTATTTCTTTCACATACGTAGGTGCTACTGTGTTGGGTGCATAGATATTTATTATGGTTATATCTTCTTGTTGGATTGACCCATTTATCATTATGTAATGTCCTTCTGTGTCTCTTGTGACTTTTTTGTTTTGAAGTCTATTTTGTCTGATACAAGTACTGTAAATCCTGCTTTTAATTCCCTATTAGTTGCATGAAATATATTTTTCCATCCCTTCACTTTTAGTCTGTGTATGTCCTTGGGTTTAAAGTGAGCCTCTTGTAGGCAGCGTATAGATTGGTCTTGTTTTTATATCTGTAAGAGTGACTCTATGTGTTTTGATTGGTGCATTCAGACCATTTACATTTAAGGTGATTATTGATAGGTATGTACTTTTTGCCATTGCAGGCTTTAGATTCATGGTTAAATTCCTTACTAAGGTTCAAGGTTTAATTCCTTACTATCTAGGAGTCTAACTTAACTCATGTAATATGCTGTTACAAACACAATCTAAAGGTTCTTTTTTCTCCTCATATTTCTTTCTCCTCCATTATTTATATACTAGGTATCATATTTTATACTCTTTGTTTATCCCTTGAGTGACTTTGGGGGTAGTTGATTTAATTTTGTATTTGGTTGTAATTAACTGTTATACTTTCTTTACTGTTGTTTTATTACCTCTGGTAACAGCTATTAAACCTTAGGAACACTTCCATCTGTAGCTGTCCCTCCAAAATACACTGTAGAGATGATTTATGGGAGGTAAATTCTCTCAGCTTTTGCTTATCTGGAAATTGTTTAATCCCTCATTCAAATTTAAATGATAACCTTACCATATAAAGTATTCTTGGTTCAAGGCCCTTCTGCTTCATTGCATTAAATATTTCATGCCACTCCCTTCTGACCTGTAAGGTTTCTGCTGAGAAGTCTGATGATAGCCTGATGGGCTTTCCTTTGTATGTGGTCTTATTTCTCTCTCTGGCTGCGTTGAATAGTCTGTCCATATCCTTGATTTTTGCCATTTTAATTATTATATGTCTTGGTGTTGTCTTCCTTGAGTCCCTTGTGTTGGGAGATCTGTGCACCTCCATGGCCTGAGACACTATCTCCACCCCCAGATTGGGGAAGCTTTCAGCATTTACCTCCTCAAAGACACTTTCTATCCCTTTTTCAATCTCTTCTTCTTCTTCTGGTACCTCTATAATGTGAATATTGTTCCGTTTGGATTGGTCACACAGTTCTCTCAATATTCTTTCATTCTTAGAAATCCTTTTTTCTCTCTGTGCCTCAGCTTCTTTGTATTCCTCTTCTCTAATTTCTATTTCATTTATTGTCTTCTCCACCATAACTAATCTGCTTTTAAAACCTTCCATTGTATGTTTCATTTCTGATACTGTGTTCCATAATGATTGGATCTCTGACCAGAATTCATTCATGAGTTATTGAATATTTTTCTGTGCCTCCATGAGCATGTTCATGATTTTTATTGTGAAATCTCTTTCAGGAAGATTCATGAGGTCGATTTCTTTTGAATCTTTCTCTGGTGTATTCGTAATTTTGCTTTGAACCAGGTTCTTTTTCCGTTTCATATTTGTATGTGGCACCCTCTAGTGCCAAGAAGCTCTACTTTCTGGAGTTGCTCAGCCCCTGGAGCAATATAGTGGTCACAGGGGAATGGTGTTGGTGCCTGGGGGTGGAAAGATCTGTTTTCTGCTTCCCAGCTGCCATGCCTGTCTCCACTGCCAGAAAGAGTAAGCCATGCACACAGGTATAAGTGTCTATGTTTTGCATTTGTAGCTGCTGTGGGTGGGGCTTACATCTGGCAGGCCTAATGCCAGTGTAGGGTTTGCCGGTTTGTGAGCCAGTTGGGGCTGTCTTGGAGGAAGGTGCAGCAGGCCGTGTATCTTGGAGTGGGGCCTTAGAGCTGTGTAGCCAGCCAGGGGCTTGAACACCTGAAGATCGTGAAAGTTCCCAACCTGCTGGGCAGGGTGCACTGGACAATGTTGTCTACGTGTACTTTTTCCCCAACCCACTTAGCAGCCCTCTCACTGTTAGGAATTCTCTCAGACTGCCCACCTTTGTTTTGTCACAGAGTAGCTGGGTATGGATCTATGCTTTCCATTAGCGGCTGGAATCTCAGTCTCTCCAGTTACTCTGCCTGTCTTAGCTTTCCAAACACCCTCATCATGGAGCATCATGAAATGTCGGTCTATGCTCACAGTGCAGATCTCCAGAGCTAGGTGTTCAGCACTCCCAGGCCTCCACTCCCTTCCCTCTCCGTTTCTCTTCCTCCTGCCTGTGAGCCGGGGTGGGAGAAGGGTTTGGGTCCCACCAGGCCATGGCTTTGGTACGTTTCCCTGTTCCGTGCAATTTATTCTTTTCTCCAGGTGTATGCAGTATGGCACAGCCCTCTTTTCTGTTGCTCTTTCAGGATTAGTTGTATTAATTATATTTTCATATTATATGCGGTGTTAGGAGGAAGCCTCTGTCTCACCTCTCATGCTGCCATCTTTCTTGCCTTAACTTTTAATCAACATTTCAGTTACAGTGTTCAAAAATTGCCTCTGATTATGTTTGACATACTTTCAAAGAGAAGGTTATTCACATTGAGTGATCTCTGAGTCAGGTCAAATAAAGACAGCCTTGCACAGAGTTCTTCCAGGGTCATCCAAACATTTAAAATAATGACAATTCTCTGGGAATGGGGATTTGCAGGACTTCCAACCCCATTCTGCCCCCTTCATTGTCTACCAGGATGCTGGTTTTTACTGTAACTGTGGGCTATTTATATTCAAGGAAACCCCGAGTGATGGGATTAGGGCAAGGTAACCTGTCACAAAGCCCACTGTCCTTACCAAGATTCAGCTGTTCTCTTGAGCATATGTTTCCCAAATTGCTTTAAACCTTTTATTAATTACCAGTGTAGTACGTAAATTTATTCTGACAATTTTTGCCACTGTTCTCACTGTTTTTATAGAGAAGTCCTCACTCTGAAATTTTTGCTGATGTTTTTGTTACTTGAAAATTTTACTTTTAATTTTTCTATTTTGAATCAAAAACATTAAGGGCTCACAATTATGATGCCAAAAAAGGCAATTCTTAAAACTGCTTTTTCATACAAGATTTACTATAAGAAGTTTTTTCTTTGAGAATGCAACTTTCAAGGGATCACAGATACTTGTCTTGCCTGATGGTTTCATCCTCAGGCAAGTACATTATGGATTCAGTGAGTCTGAAGAGTAACAATGTAACGTTCCTGGGGAAAAAAGGGTTTATACCCAACTTTATTCTCCCAGCAACAGGTGGAGCACTAGAATCACATCTGCATCCAACACTCTGCAGGTCTGTAATCTGCCTCTGTCTGGAGCTGTTCATATAGTAATTCAGTCAATACTAGCTTATTGCCTGGGGGTCTGGAGCAGTAGGCCAATTACATTATCAAGTAGTTTAGTGTCAGGTGAGGATTCTGACCAGGAACTTCCATTTTCCCACAATACTGCACAGTGATAATATACTTATCAAATGTAAATGTATGCATACTTTCATAGATGTCAGGTGAACACCATTAATTTCCATTTATTTTGAGATTATAGTTATATACTTCCAGGATATAAAGTTAACAAAATTAGATTTTCCACCAATTAGGGATTGTCTTGTGATGACTTGATTACTCCTTGCCTGTATTAGGCTACATTACACAAAAGATCCCTATTTATTAGATTCAGCAGTAAAGAAGAAATTTGACACCAAATAAAATTTCACATCACACACACTTGTTATTTATCATTTCATCAACAATTAAATAACTGGTATAACACACAAAACAGAAAGATGATTCAATGGATATGACAGATACAAACCATTATCTTTTTTGAAAATTGGACTAAAAGGAACTGAAATGCAATGTACAATATTATAAATGTGAATTATGATAGTTTTATACTTTTTGGAAAGCAATGGATATCAAGATACTGTTAGTTTTCTGGCACTAGTTACTTCTACAATTCCAAGTTCTCAAAATACTTATCAGAGCAATTAACTATGTTCTAACAATGCAGACTCTGTGTTCGGATGGCTCATCACTTCTTCTAATTGTTCTAGTTAATTTCTTATTTGTTGTAGTGGTTTTTTTTTACTGAATATTCCCCATGTGACATATTTCTTCTCATTTCATATGCTGTTCATCCTAAGGCCCAGTTAATATAACTTAACTTTGAGCTCCACATAACACTTAATATAATGTTATTATTTAGTATTCAGAGTAGGCAAATCTAGGTATTTCACATTTGTACCTATAACACTGGAGTGGGAAGGAGTTTATATGAAACTTCCTTGCTTAACAGGGGTTTTGTGTATGATACAGATGTGGCAGGGTGTATTAAAGAGACAGAGGCAGGTGAGGAACCTATGGTAACTGTTTCATCTAGATAGGTTGTCAGCTTTCAGTAGAGAAATTGGCTTTATTTTCACCATTCTCTATAAGCCTCTGCACACATTACAATCTGCTTGCAGGTAGTAGAAGATAACTTGGAATATCACACAAATTTTACCAAGACAAACAGAAGTTAAATTGTGTTTTTTAGGTATACAGCCTCTACAAAGAATGTTTTGGCAAATTTTTCTTTTTTTTTAAATTCTGGTACATGCAATAATATGCACAAGTCAGCGTAGAGCTCAATTTTGATATGTGTATACACTTGTATAACAATCACCCAGATCAAGTTACCAAACATTCTCACTAATTTTATTCCCTTTTGATAGAAGTATTACTTAATCCATTCTTCACCCAGGAAAAATATATTAAAAATACAGTGAAAGGCTGTGCAGTGAAAATTCTCTAGTTTGGACCAGCATGAAAATATAAACTAAATTATTTGTTTTAAGTAATTACCTTATTAATTTGAAGTGCAAATCGTTCCTAGAACTGGGATAATACTGTTGTAAATTTCAGGTTATAGTGGTTATTATAATTATTGTATCATATATTCACATGTACATTAGTACTTCTAAAATGGTTCACATTTAAATAGTTAATGATTTGTCTAAAATGAATTCAGCAAACTACATATGACTTATTTCTCACATAGAATGTTCCACTTACCAAGTTAGTTATTGGAATTGGAGTTAAATAAAAATGGTAATTACTCTCTAAGCACATTCAATTTACTGTGAAAGACTTAAGAAACTAAAAAGTAAGGGGTGTTACTGAAAGTCAGAAGAGACATATTTAACCCAGGAATAGAGGACATCTAACCAAGAGATATACCTGGAATTGCCTGCTCTGGATAGTAAATAATATCATATTGACTCTTATATAGAGATAAGCTTAAAGTTAAGTTATATTATAGGTAGAGGACACTATATGTGTAAAGGACCAAAAGATTAAGAGAACATGGCACATTCAGGAAATACAAGGAGCTTAGTATGGTTGGAGCATAGATGGAGGGAGGGGTTATGGTAGAAGATGGATATAGGGTGCATGTGGGGCAGTGGTCGAGGATAAGTCCAGCCAGGTAGGTAGGATCTAGGAGATAATGAAGAACGTTGTATACCATATTAAGGAGCAGTGATTTTATACTGAAATTGATATAGAGTTATTGAAGAGTCTTAAGCAAGGGAGTATCCTGATCAGACATGAGTTTTAGAACAAGTAAAACACTGTTATTCCAGAGTAATTTGTTATAGCATCCCACGTTCACTAAGAAAGTGGAACCAAGAATTGGGGTGCTGTGATAACAAATACCTAAAATTTCAGAAGTGGCTTTGGAACTATGTAATGGGTAGAGGCTAGAGGAGTTTTGAGATATATGCTAGAAAGGGCAGATATTTCCATGAAGTGACTGGCAAGGATGATTGTGTGGAGGACTCAAAAAAAAAGAAGAGGACTTGAGAGAAAAACCTCCATTTACTGAAATACATAAATCATCAGGAACAGAATCAGATACAGACGTGGATGTTAAAGTCCATTTTGATGAGGTCTCAGAAGTGAGGAAAATGTTGGAAATGGTGAGGGGGGAAGTGGTCCTTGTTATAAAGTGGCAAATAAGTTGTTTGAATTGCATTTTGTGTTCTAATGTTTCATGGAAGATGGAACTTGTGAATGATAAAGGTGGAATTGAAGACATTTATAAACAAAGTGCTGAAGGAATAGCTTGGTTTCTTCTACCTGCAGAACTTAAAGATTTGGAAAATTCTCAAGTTGTCCATACTACAAAAATGAGAAAGCATATTCAGCAGAGAACACAGGGTGTGTGATCATCTGATCGGGACTTTAGTGTAAGTGTGAGCCACAGAACTAAGTAGCCACCCTAGTAGGAACATTGCCAGTTTGAACCAAAGAGGATAGAGAAAACAGGATGGAATGAAGGATGTCTGTCAAATTTCTTGGATTTTTACAGGATGAGATCATATATAGAGAGACATTTAGATTTTTAAGTGTGCCATTCTTTGAGACTAGGGAAGAATGACCCTTAAGACAATTCAGAGATCATCAATGCTGCCTCCTCAGTTTTAAAAGGGGGAGCTATCACCTTGGTGTCAACCGGCCAAACAACCTCTGGCCAAACCCTCTGGAGTAGGGCCATCCAGAACCATGGTGTTTTGGCCACTCAGCTTTGGAGGCATGATCCATGCCCAGCAGAGGTGAATGGGCAGGACCTCCTCTTCATTGGGTCCAGAAGATGAGACCACCACGTCAGTGGCTTGAAAAAACATAGCATAGAGCCATAGAAAATTATTTTAGAGCCTTAAGATCTTTTGAAATTTGCCTTATTAAGGTTTTGGACTTGGGACCTCTCACCCATTTTTTCTTTCCAGTTTCTCCCATTTGGAATGGGAAAATCTAGTCTATGCTTGTCCCACCATGTAATTTAGAAACACATAACTTATTTGATTTCATAGGTTCATAGAGGGGAAATTTGCCTCAGTATGAGTTGTACCTCAAGTCTCACCCATAAATGATTTAGGTGGGATTTTGGATTTTAACCTGAGAGTTGTTGCCAGAATGATTTAAGACTTTAGGGGCCGTTGGGATAAAACGAATATATTTTGTATGTGAAAAGCACATGAATTTTGAGGGGCCAGTGGGGGAATGCTATGGACTGAATGTATCCCCCCACAATTTATGTGTTGAAGCCCTAATCCCCAATGTTATAATATTTGGAGGTATAGTTTTTGGGATATAATTAGTCATGAGGGGGAAGACTTCATGAATGGGATTAGAACCTTCATGAGGAAAGATACAAGATAGGTGATCTCTCTCTACACCATGTGAGGATACAGGAGGAAGCCAGACATTTTCAAACTAGTAACAGGTCTCTCACCAGACACTGAATCTGCCAAGATCTTGACTTTGGACTACCCAGACTCCAAAACTGTGAGAAATAAATGTTTGTTGATTAAATGACGAAGTCTATAGTAATTTGTTGCAGCAACCTAAGCTAAGACAAATATTGAAGTTACCCTCGTGGAGTTAATTTTGTTCATCCTTCTCAAATTCTGTACTTTAAGTCGTTGTTCCATATGTCTTCAGGATGAAACACAACTCTTAACCTAGATTGTGGGTGATAGGGTACTCAGGAAGGCTTCTTAGAAAAGATATTATCTGAGCTGAGGCATGTAGGAAATAGAGGAGTTATTTATGCAATGAGGGATGTTTTGACAACAGCACAAGCAAAGGCCCAGTGATAGAAGCAAACAAGGCACAGAAAAATGTATGATGAGATTACATATTGATGAAAAAGGTAGCAAAAAGTGAACATGGGGTACATGTGGGAATATTGTGGGGATTAGATAAATGGGTACATATTTCAGAGATTTTTAGAAGATAATATCGACACAACTTGGTGTCTGACTTGATGAGTAGGACTTGCAGGAATGAAGAGGAAACAATTGAGAAGGTTTCTATTTTCTGTTTTGGACCACTGGATGGGGGGTGGTGGTCTTCACAGGGACCACAGGAGGGCATATTAGGAGATTTTACATGGAAGACACTGAGTTCAATTAAGGATATATGGAGTTTGAAATTTTCCAGTGGAGATGTCTGGTGGGCCTAGAGCTGAAGGAACTATTGCCGAGCAAAACTGCTTAGATTGTTAAAACACTTCAAACCACATCAAAATACTACAAAAATAAGTTTGCATAAATCTGAGTCCAGTGCTCGCATAATCTATTACATTTTCTAGCAGTAGTGGTCCACTTAATAATTTTTTACTGTGTTTTTACTGTGTTTTATACATAAATAAGAAACTCCTATTTAAGTCATGGCTCCAGAGATTCAGATCTTATCATTTGGCATTTAGTATTTGTATTTATACTTACTTGTGCATATACCATTAGAATGTAGAGGAGAAAAGAGTAATTGACAAAAGGAGCATACAAATACTTATTTTTATTAATTCAATTTGTTAGAAATGCATTTTTAATAAGCACAGTGGAGTAGTAATAGTCTGGAACCTGAAATTTATTAGAATAATTTCCAGAATAGACCAGAAGGTTGAAGGTGCATGGACTTTATTTTACTTGCATTTTATTTATCATGTCCTTTAATAAGATGGAAACTAAATTCAAGAATTTATAGAGTTGTTATACTAATGAGATGGAGCTATACTGATCAAGATCATATCGGTAATGTCTTATCTTTCTTTTCTTCACATTTATATGTACTTCTCATCAAATAATTCTATTAACATTGTAATTGCTCATTCTAAAACTTTATTTAGGCTCATAAATACATCATATTAAGGAGTCATACTTTTGCAAAAAGCACAGGGGGCTAAATATCAAGGTTTAGTTAACTAGGCATTGCAAGAGAGAGTTGACACAAGAACATCCCAGTGACAAGTAAACTTTAGAGCTTAATGGACACCATTAAAACTTTCTCCCTAATTCTCTTTTCATCATAATATATGCAATAGGGGAAAAATGCTACAATTAAGTGTCCCTTATTTTCTCTAAATCATATCTTGAAAATGCCTCAAAATATATTCATCTTTTATTGAATGGAAGATTGTTCTTCAAAATAAAATATGATTTATATAGGCAACAAGAATGAAAACTGTTTTCTCAGAAATTTAAACTTATGGAAATATTGATTTGTGATAGTTATGCACTCTGTGTTCTTGAAACAATATCTTGCATCTGTAATTGTCCATATTAAAGGCAATAGAAGAATCAAAGAATGTCTTGAGAAAAGTAAAAGAAAGTCTGCTGGTACCCACTTAACATCTTTTGTGGCTGAGGGTGACTCCTGGAGGCACTTTGAAATCAAAGAAATCACATTCCATAGGATTCAATGTCCTGGTTGGGACCTAATGAGCTTGTCAGCCGGCTCATATCCCTTATTTACACACAGAGTTACACAGAATTCATATTTAAATTAATGAGAAAGACATGCAGAGCAGATTTTCTCTCTTTTTACTTTCATTTTGTTTAGTTTATTAATGAAGGCATAATATTTCTTATTTATTGATTGCCTACTGTCGACCTCTGTGCTAGGTAGAGACGCCAAACAGGCATGGAGACAGTTATGTAAATGAACAGAATAGTCCCTGCACCGGAAGAGCTCAGTTAAGTATTGGAGAAGCTCATTTAAATAAATAAATGCACAGTGTAATGAGTCCTCTAACAGATGTCAAAACAAAAATACAAAGGAACACAGAAGACAGAGCAATTAGCTTCATAGACAAGTGGAGGAAGAGTGGCATAGGACAAATAGCTAACTTCTGGGTCAATGTAATATGTTTGCATCCTTTCACCCTACAACTTCCTGCCATCATACTAGAATTTGTAAAAATTAGAATTTTCAGTGCCCTTAGAGAATAGTAACTGGAGATTATGCATCTATCTGCTCTTTATTTGCTTCAGCCCTAGGATGGAGGGATTCATAGAGGGCTTGAGAAGATGTATTTTCCATGAGGAAAATATATTTGATTATTATATTTTATGAGCAAAGTATGTTTTCTTCCTGTAACTCTGAGATTGTGAAATATCTGCCTCATTCTTAAATGTTGTATTATGTCTTCAGACCATATTTTCTGCCAGAAGTATATATTTCTCCTTTCGTGAACATAAAGGTTGATGGGAAATGATTTCAATGTAGAAATTTATGACTTAGTCTTTTTTTCAGGATCAGAAATATTCAGTTAAGAGAATTCAGCCATGCATGGAGCCATAGACATACAGGAATGATTTTTGTTCAGGTACTGTTTTGTTGTACTTACATGGTGTGCCAAATCTGGACTAAAGGCGTTGTTTGGGTTTATCTGGTTTCAATTTAGTCCTTAACCACCTATGAAGGGATTATGTGAAGTCACCAGATGCCTTGTTGAAACATGTTTAAAAGATGCATAATTGCACAATGGAATATGGAATTTCAAAGGCACTGAAAGTCAAAGATTTTTCTTTTTAAGTTGGTGTCAAAATTTATTTAGTGGCAAACATGATCTGAACTGATTGAAGACCATTTCATGTCTTTACTTATACTCCTAGTGTAAATATTTATACATTTCAATCAGAAATACTAACTTTTTTGATTGTGGGATACTGCTCCACTCCCATGGTGATGAAGTGTTAATATATGTGATATACTCCTATTGAATTTTTAAAATCTGAAGTAACTTCAATTCTGAAGAATATGTTGATCTAAGAAGTTGAAAAAATATACTAGCCATGGTATATCTAAGCTGACTACTAATTGTTAACTCAAAAGTATACTTCTTTATAAAATCATTAAAAAATATTTCTTTCATGTATCAGATAAACATCAACTCCCCGTCTTCAAAACTCACTTTAGATGTGACCTCTCCTGTGAGGCCTTCCTTTATTCTCATACTTAACAATTACATCCTCTGGGCTTCCCCAGTTTGGATTTATATATATAAATACTTATAATCTTGTATAGACATTGTTCCTCTGCAAAATGTCCCTATAATTATCCTATGAAGTCATGGAAATCCTTTCATTGTCACTGTCCAATGTTTGTAAAGTAATTGTTACTAACTAGATTCTCTGTAAATTCTGAACAACCTTGTGGCAGATGCTCTAAAGTTAAAAAGAAGTTTAAAACTTGATATTTGCCCAGAGAATCCTTCATATCAATCAATGATCTTATTCATTTATTTGTTACTCTGAAGCACGTGCTGTGTGTGTAAAGAAAGCTGCCATTTTCCATGAGAGAAACAAAAGAAAGCCTACATTTATTTTTTTCCTATATTGGACCTGACAATATCATTGCCTACCAATAAATCCACGTGTGAATTTTTTTATTAAATCATCATTAATATACAATCTTAAATTGATTTAAAATGTACATTACAGTAGTTCAACAGTCCCCATAACCAACTCATATTGTGTTTGTGAATTATTGTGCCCATTTAACACCTTTCATCTTGTTTCCTGCATCTGTCCTAAGCCCTCCCCCTTGGTAACCACTATTCACTTCTCAGTGTCCATAAGTTTACTGATGTTTTGTTCCTTCTCTTTTACTTTGTTTTTATATTCCACAAAATGTGAAATCATGTGATATTTGTTTTTCTCCACCTGGTTTATTTCACTGAGCATAATACCCTCTACATCCATCCATCTTGCTGCAAATGGCAGGATTTCTTTTCCTTTTATGGTTGAATAATATTCTATTGTGTGTATGTAAAACCTCCTCTTTATCCTTTCATCTATTGATGGACACTTATGCTGCTTCCATATCTTGGCAATTGCAAACAGTGTGGCAATAAAAATAGGGGTGCATATATCTATTTGAATCAAGGATTTTTTATTCTTTGGGTAAATTCCTAGGAGTGGAGTTACTGGGTCAAAGGGCATTTCTATTTTTAGTTTTTTGTGGAACCGCCACAGTGCTTTCCACAGTGGTTGCACCAATTTGCGTTCCCACCAACAGTGTGGGAGGGTTTCCCTTTCTCTGCAATCTCACCAGCATTTGTTACTTCATATCTTTTGGATATTGGCCATCCTAACGGGTGTGACATGATATTTCACTGTGGTCTTAATTTGCATTTCCCTAATGATTAGTGATGTGGAGCATCTTTTCAAGTGCTTGTTGGCCATTTGTATTTCTTCTTTGGAAAAGTGTCTGTTCAGGTTCTCTGCCAATTTCTTTATCAGATTGTTTTTTTGGATGTTGAGGCATATGAGTTCTTTATATATTTTAGATGTTAATGCCTTATCAGATAACTCATTTAAAATATATTCTCCCATATGTAGTATGCCTTTTTGTTCTCCTGATGATGCCCTTTGCTGTACAGAATATTTTTAGTTTAATGTACTTCTACTTGTTCGTTTTTTATTTTGCTTCCCTCACCTGAGGAGATGTGCCGAGGAAAAAATTGCTCATGCTTATTTGTATTCAAGAGATTTTTGCCTATCTTTTCTTTTAAGAATTTTATGGCTTTATGACTTTACACTCATGTCTTTGATCCATTTTGAATTTACTTTTGTATATGGAGTTAGGAAATAATCCAATTGCATTCACTTACATGTACCTCTCCAGTTTTGCCAACACCAGCTGTTGAAGAGACTGCCATTTCCCCATTGTATATCCATGGATCCTTTATCATATATTTATTGGCCATGTATACTTGGGTTAGTATCTGGACTCTCTATTCTCTTCCTTTGGTCTATGGGTCTGTTCTTGTGCCAGGGCCAAATTGTCTTGATTACTGTGGCTTTGTAGTAGAACTTGAAGATGGGAAGTGAGATCCCCCCGTGCTTTATTCTTCCTTCTCAGGATTGCTTTGGCTATTCGTGTTCTTTTGTGGTTCCATATGAATTTTAGAACTATTTATTCCAGTTTGTTGAAGAATGCTGTCAGTATTTTGGTATGGATTTCACTGAATCTGTAGATTGCTTTAAGCAGGATGGCCATTTTGACAATATTAATTCTTCCTACCCAAAAGCATGGGACGAACTTCCATTTACTAGTGTCATCTTTAATTTCTCTTAGGAGTGTCTTTTAGTTTTCAGGTTATAGGTCTTTCACTTAATTCATTAAGTTTATTCCTAGGTATTTTATTCTTTTTGATGCAATTGTGAATGGAATTGTTTTTCTGATTTCCCTTCCTGACAGTTCATTGCTAGTGTATAGGAATGCAACAGATTTCTGTGTATTAATTTTGTGTCCTGCAACTTTGCTGAATTCAGATATTAGTTCTAGTAATTTTGGAATGGATTCTTTGGGTTATTTTATGTACAATACCATGTCATGTGCAAACAGTAACAGTTTGGCTTCTTCCTTACGAATCACGATGCCTTTTATTTCTTTGTGTTGTCTGATTGCCATGGCTCGGACCTCCATTACTATGTTGAATAAAAGCGGGGAAAGTGGGCATCCTTGTCTTGTTCCTGATCTTAGGGAAAAAGATTTCAGTTAAGTATGATGTTGACCGTGGGTTTGTCATATATGGCCTTTATTATGTTGAGGTACTTGCCCTCTATAACCATTTTGTTGAGAGGTTTTATCATGAATGGATGTTGAATTTTGTCAAATAGTTTTTCAGCATCTATGGAGATGATCGTTTGGTTTTTGCCCTCTTCATTGATGTGGTGGATGATTTTGATGGATTTCTGAACATTGTATCATCCTTGCATCCCTGAGATGAATTCCACTTGATCATGGTGCGTGATCCTTTTGATGTATTTTGGAATTCAGTTTTCTCATATTTTGTTGAGTATGTTTGCTTCTATGTTCATCAGGGATATTGTCTATAGTTTTCTTCTTTTGTGGTGTCTTTGCCTTGTTTTGGTATTAGAGTGATGGTGGCTTCATAGAATGAGTTTGGAAGTATTCCCTCCTCTTCTATTTTTTGGAAAACTTTAAGAAGAATGGGTATTATATCTTCTCTAAATGTCTGATAAAATTCAGCGGTGAGTCCATCTTCCCTGGGGCTTTTGTTCTTGGGTAGTTTTTTGATTATTGATTCAATTTAATTGTTGGTGATTGGTCTGTTTAGATTTTTTGTTTCTTCCTGTGTCAGTCTTGGAACATTGTATTTTTCTAGAAAGTTGTCCATTTCCTCTAGGTCATCCAATTTGTTAGCATATAGATTTTCATAGTATTCTCTAATAATTCCTTGTGTTTCTGTGGTGTCTGTAGTGATTTTTCCTTTCTCATTTCTGATTCTGTTTATGTGTGTAGATTCTCTTTTTCTCTTAATAAGTCTGTATAAGGGTTTATGTTTATCTATTTTTTTTATTTTTTTTCAAGGAACCTGCTCTTGGTTTCATTAATTTTTTTGACTGTTTTTTTCTTCTCAACTTTATTTATTTCTTCTCTGATCTATACTGTGTCCCTCCTTCTGCTGACTTTGGGCCCCATTTTTTCTTCTTTTTTCAGATTCAATAATTGTGAATTTAGACTCTTCATTTGGGATTATTCGTCCTTCTTTAAATACGCCTAGATTGCTATATACTTTCCTCTTAGAACTGCCTTTGCTGTACCCCAGAGAAGTTGGGATACTGTGCTGTTGTTTTCATTTTTCTCCATATATTTCATGATATCTGGTTTCATTTTGTCATTGATCTGGTATTTCGGAGCATGTTGTTAAGCCTCCATGTGTTTGTGAATATTTTTGTTTTCTTTGTATAAGTTATTTCAAGAACTTGGTTGGTATAATTCCAATCACTTTTAATTTACTGAGGCTCTTTTTGTGGCGTAGTATGTGGTTTATTCTGGAAAATGTTCCATGTGCACTTGAGAAGAATGTGTATCCTGTTGCGTTTGGGTGTAGAGTTCTGTAAATATCTGTTAGGTCCACCTGTTCTAGTGTGTTGTTCAGTGACTCTGGGTCCTTACTTATTTTCTGTCTGGTTGATCTGCCCTTTGGAGTGAGTGGTGTGTTGAAGTCTCCTTAAATGAATGCATTGCATTCTATTTTCCCCTTTAATTCTGTTAGTATTTGTTTCACATATATAGATTTTCCTGTGTTGGGTGCATATATATTTATAATGGTTATATCCTCTTGTTGGACTGACCCCTTTATCATTATGTAATATTCTTCTTTATCTGTTATTATTTTGTTTTGAAAACTATTTGTCTGATACAAATACTGCAACATCTGCTTTTTTCTCCCTATTGTTTGCATGAAATATTTTTTTCAATCCCTTCACTTTTAATGTGTGTATGTCTTTGGGTTTGAAGTGAGTCTCTTGTAGGCAGCATATAGATGGGTTTTGGTTTTTTATCCATTCTATTTATCTGTGTCTTTTGATTGGCACATTCATTCTATTTACATTTAGGGTGATTATTGATAGGCATGTACTTATTGCCATTGCAGGTTTTGGATTCATGGTCACCGAAGTTTCAAGTGTGTCTTCTTTACTATCTAACCATCTAACGCAGTTCACTTATTATACTATTATAAATACAATCTGATTATTCTTTATTTCTCTCCATTCTTTTTCTGCCTCCTTCACTCTTTATATGTTAGGTGTCTTATTCTGTACTCTTTGTGTTTCTCTTGACTGATTTTGTGGATAACTGATTTTATTTTGCATTTATCTAACATTTTGTTGGTCTACCTTCTTTGCTGTGGTTTTATTTTCTCTGGTGACATCTATTTAGCCTTAGGAGCACTTCCTGCTAGAGCAGGCCCTTTAAAATACACTGTAGCGATTATTTGTGGGAGGTAAATTCCTTCAACTTTTGCTTATCTGGGAATTGTTTAATCCCTCCTTCAAATTTAAATTATAATTTTGCTGGATACAGTATTCTTGTTCAAGGCCCTTCTGTTTCACTGCATTGAACATATCATGCCATTCCCTTCTGGCCTGTAAGTTTTCTGATGAGAAATTTGATGATAACCTAATGGGTTTTCCTTTGTAGGTGATCATGTTTCTCTATCTGGCTGCTTTTAATACTCTGTCCTTGTCTTTCATCTTTGCCATTTTAATTATTATGTCTTGCTGTTGTCCTCCTTGGGTCCCTTGTGTTGGGAGATCTGTGGGCTTCCATGATCTGAGAGACTATTTTCTTACCCAGATTGGGGAAATTTTGAGCAATTATTTCTTCAAAGACACTTTCTATCCCTTTTTCTCACTTCTTCTTCTTCTAGAACCCCTTTAATACGAATATTTTCCTGTTTGGATTGCTCACATGTATCTTTTAATATTCCTTCATTTCTAGAGATCCTTTTATCTCTCTCTGCCTCAGCTTCTCTGTATTCTTGTTCTCTGATTTCTATTCCATTAACAGTCTCTTCCACCTCATCTACTCTGGTCTTAAATCCTTTCATTGTTTGTTTCATTTCTGTTATCTCCCTCTGGAACTCATCCCTTAGCTCTTGCATATTTCTCTGTAGCTCCATGAGCATGCTTATTACTTTTATTTTGAATTTTTTTTCAGGTAGATTGGTGATTTCAGTCTCACCAGGCCCTCTCTCTGGTGTTGAGGGATTTTGGACAGAACAAGGTTCTTCTTCCTTTTCATGGTGATGGGAGTGGTTGCTAGCAAGAGACATGTTGGTCAGCTGGGAGAACAATGTCCCTTCCTGCTTGCTGGCTGCTTAAGGCACTGGTGGGTTTCACAGGGTAGCAGCGTATGTTCTGTCACGAGGATGGAGCCCCTCGTGCTTCCTGGGCTCTGTGCTGGTCTCTGTTGCCTGTGCTAGGCAAACACACACAAGGAGCATCCTCTGGGTTAATCCCTTGAGCTGCCGTGGGTGGGGTGACCCTCGTAATAGCAACCACTGTTGGTGGTTTCAGGCAAGCAACATGTGTTTGCTGCGAGAAAAAAAGCCCCTTGTGCCTTCCAGATTATGTCACTGTCTCCGCTGTCTGTGCCAGTCCCCCACGTGCGAGGGGCAGCCTCTGGTTCTGGGCCAGTTAGCTGCATGCATGGAGAAGCCTCTGTGTTGTTGCTGTGGGTGGGGCTGTTCCCCAGCTGTTCCAGTGATGGGTCAACAGGTTTGCTTGCAGTGTTGGCAGGGGGTAATGAACGGCAGGCTGCTTATTGCCATGAGGGGCTTCGAAGCTGTGTTGCCACCCAGGCGATTAGGATGCCTGAGGTTTCTTAAAGTTTCCAGCCTGCTGGGCTGAGTGTGCCAGGACGATTTTGTCCACCTGTTAAACGCTTGTCCCTTTAAGACTTTTAAAGCACCTGCTTTTCTTTTGTCCCAAGGCAGCCGGCTGTGGGAACCTGTTTGCAGTCTTAGTCTCGGATTTTGCTTTTCCATTCCTTTAATATCCAGTACACCATGCAATGTGTGTCTTTGCTTCTGGTACAGATTACTAGAGCTGGTTATATAGCAGTCCTGTGTTTCCACTCCCTCCCCACTCTGATTCTTTTCCTCTACCAGTGACCTGGGGTTGGGGGAGTGCTCAGGTCCTGCTGGGTCACAGCTTTGTATCTTACCCTTTTCTGGGATATATTGCATTCTTGCACATGCAGATGTAGCCTGGCTGGTGTACTGTATCTTTTGGTCATTCTTTTAGGAATAGTTCTATTTGCTGTATTTTCAAAATATATATGGTTTTAGGAGATCAGAAGTCTCAGCAAAGCATGATTGAAAAATGTGAGATGGGGCTGTTATCTCATCTGTGGCTTATGGTCTTCTTCTAAACTCATTCAAGTTGTAGACAGAATTTAATTGATTATCACTGTAGGACTGATATTCTCATGCTCTTGCTGGTTATTAACCAGGGGCCACTCAGCTCATAATGGTTGCTCCAAGTCTCTGCCATGAGGGCCCTTCCATCTTCAAGACAGAAACAGCATATTAAATCCTTCTTCTGCTTTGAATATCTGGCTTTCTCGTCAATATCCAGCCATATGAAACTGCTTTCAGAGGGTTCATATGATTAGGACAGGCTTACCAGCTGTTCTCTGTATTTTACTGTCAATTGATTTGTTACTTATTTACATCTTCAAAATCCCTTCACCATAGTACCTATATTTATGTTTTCTTGAGTAACCAAAAATTAGGAATCTTGTGAAAGACATCTTAGAATTTTGCTTCTCAGTTTGCTTTTAAAATTATATATATGACAAAACATTCAAAAAATATAAAAGTGTATGTATGTACTGTGAAAAATAAATCTCCCTTCCGTTCCTGAACCTGAGTTTCCAGCTGTCTTCTCCATTTCATCTGTCAATATCAGTTTCTTCTGAATCATTCCAGATCTAATCCTGTCAAAATTATATGATTTTCTTTTTTTCTGCACTCATGGAAGTATACTTCATATACTATTTTACAATTAGATTTTTTTCCATTTGACAATGTATCTTGAAGCTCTTTAAATATCACTACAGCTACATCACTTTATTTTTTATATTGGTTGTGTTTGTACTTTGTATGGATTGTTCTTCCCTTCAGGTTCCTTCACTCCCCACCGATGGCTCACTTTCTCACTTCATTCAGCTCACTGTTTAATTTCAACTCTTCTGAGAGTCTTTCTGATCATCCAATATGATGTAGTTACACTCTCGTCATAACATGCTATTTAATTGTCCTCAACTCTTACTTATCTTAAATAATCTTGTTCATTTACCTGTTGTTTATTGTCTCACCATAAAAATAGGAGGTAACCTTCATGAGAATAGAAATCAGATCTATCTTGTTTTCCATTTTACTGTTGTGTAAGATCCTTAAATATTGCTTTGCACATAGCAGATGTGCAATAAATATTTCTTAGGTGTATAATTCCATTATATGAATGCCATATTTTATTCTGTTAA
This sequence comes from Smutsia gigantea, assembly GCA_032199065.1. Classification (NCBI taxonomy): domain Eukaryota; kingdom Metazoa; phylum Chordata; class Mammalia; order Pholidota; family Manidae; genus Smutsia; species Smutsia gigantea. Next base: position 43,662 of record JAVSCE010005984.1, on the reverse strand, counting down.
TAACTGTTTTGTTTGTGACTGTAAGTAATGCTGCAATGAAAATCAGTAGTCATGTATTCTGAACATATTTTTGAATATAACTTTAAGATGTATTTGTAAAAGTATAATTACTAGATTAAATATTATATGCATTTAATATTTTGATAAGTATTTCCAAAATTGCCCATTATAAAGGTCTTTACCAATGTGTATGCCCAATAAAAACATATGAAAAATATACTTCCTTTATATCTTGCCCAACAAAATTTATTTTCATGTTTATTCTTAAAGTTGTAAGGGATACTCAACATTTTTTCAGGTTTTTAGCAATTTAAAAAATTTTTTTTCATTGTTGTTAACTGTTTATACATTTCTTTCCCTATTTTCCCATTGAGGTTTCTTTATTTGGTCCCAATTTTATTGGTATTTGAGAGCTATTTATGTATGAAATAAATCAATTTTTGATTGTTAATTTGCATTCCAAATATTTACCCTAGTTTGAATCTTCTGTTTTGATTTTGTTTATGGTATAATTTTCTGTGCTTTTTTTTTTTTAGTTTATTTTGATATCATTAATCTACAATTAAATGAGTAATATTATGGTGATTACACTACCCCCTTCATCAGGTTCCCCCCACCCCCAACCCCATTGCAGCCTCTGTCCATCAGCGTAGTGAGATGCCATAGAGTCACTACTTGTCCCCTCTGGGTTGTACAGCCCTCCCCGTGCCCCTCGAACATTACATCTGCTTGTGCTTTGTTTTTTAAAAATTTTTATATAGTCCACTAGATGACCCATTTCATATTTTCTGGGTTTCTCTTTTGTTTTTTGCTCAGGCAGTCCTTTCTCAGCCACAGAATTTCTAAGAAAAAAAATTCTCCTTGTAATTCTTTCTCCTTGCAATTTAACTGTTTTTAAAGGTGTATCTTTGATAATTTTAATGTCTTATTGGTTAAATAATCCATCTTTTTTTCACTCTGATTTAAATTGTCATCTCATCAAATAACATAATTTACCGATTTCTATTTGTATTTGGATCCATAGCTGGTCTCCCCTATCCATTCCACTCATCTTTCTAGACATGTGATTATACCGATATATTTAGAATACTCTAGATTTATAATATGTTTTAATATCTGGCAGTTACCACTGGTATCCATCTCCATTACTTTTCTTTTTGACAATATTTATACTTACTTGTGTGTATTTTCACCACATGAATGACATTGAATTTATATAGAGAATTAACTTTACGTCATTGAATCTTCCTCCCAAGAACAATGCACAGCACATTTTTTCTATTTATTAAGCCCTCTTTTATTTACTTATATGTTTTTTAAATACTTGGTAAGAAATGAAATTTATTTCTGGAATTTTTCATGAAAATGTAGTATGACTATCAAATGTTTCCTGATACTCCTGAAGCATTAATTGTATATATGCTTCCTTCTATGCTTCTACTTTTGCAAAATTAAGGGTTAGCTCCTAGCAGTCTGGCCTTTGAGCTCTTAAACTGACAATCGGAGAAAGCATGTGAGAAAGTTGGTGGTCATTCACTAAATATCTCTGAATATAGTCAGCAAGAAAATCATTCATCAATCTTTTCCTTAATTACAAAATCCCATGATATTCTACCAAATTTTCCATTGGCAGTAAAAGGTCATATTTACCATTCTAATAGAGTTATAAATTTGGTGATGGACCTTGCTACACTCAGAAGACGCTATCTCAAACAGAACATTTCAGAGAGGAGGACATCTACTTTCTAGCTATACATATTGTGATTTTCCTCGGGATTTTAGGATCTTTGATTAGCAAATAAATTTTTATCATCCTGTCTCACTTTTCCCATGAGGTGTTGGTTACATGCATGTTAATTAGTTCTTTGATGACAGTAAGATATCATGGTATGGTTATGTGTGTTTGTGTGTGTGTGTGTGTGTACACATACACATTTGACTGTTTCATTTCTCTATGGCCTATTTTATACTGTTTTGTAGCCTCTTCAAACTAATTCTGGGTAATCAACTTGACCTAGGATTGATGGTTTCAGTTCTTGTACAGCTAGATTTAAAATCTTTTGCAAATTCAAACTGGTCATCCTAATGTGAATGCATTTGACTTATTTTATCTATATATGTTCTTTATTCAGTTTTGGAGTTTAGTTTACAACCTTATTAAAATTCTGTATGTGTCCAGGGCTGGATATTGTTCAGACCTTCCCAAAACAGATTTGTTCCATTCCTAAAAAGCCTGTCTGGTATTTCTGGACTGACGTGGAGTTAATGTTTGAAGCTTGCTTTTACATGTAGATTTTTCCATTTTTAAAACAGCTTATTGTAAGCAATTTAAATTTGCTATTTAAAATACATTTGCCTTGTACTTTATATACTTTAATATTTTATGTAAATGTATATATATTTCATATATACATTTCCATGTTAGAGTAATTATTTTCAGTAGATGTTTTAAGTGTGTGCTAAAAATTTGAGACAAGGCTTAGGGGTAGGGGATAGTTTTAGTAACAGAGTGCAGATCCTGAGAATCTATGAACTCAAGACCCAATCAGTAAGTTGTGGTTCAGTGCCAGGCTTAAATTCTACTGAGAATATCAGAATGCAAATAAGAAAACCCAAATATTAGTTCATGTGTGGACTCAAGAATATATACATAACTGTACTTATACCACCTGTCACATTGTGATTACTTGTTTACCTATCTTTATGTCCTACTAACTGTGTACTCCTTCTGGGGATGCATATAATTTATATCTGAGCATGTAATGCCAAATTCCAAACACAGAGTGGACACTGGATGAATTGTTATCACTGTGTATTTCTGCTGCTTTGTCTTGTGGCAAATACCCAATATTTCTTCCATGTTCTCTTCAATGTCAAGTGATCCTGGCTAGGTAATTCAGCTTTTTCCAAAATGTATAAAACTTCACTGCAAGGAAAGTTGATGAATCTTGATTTACGTATTGAGTTTGAGTTTAACGCAGGACATGTAAGTACACATGACTGGATGGAGAGAGACCAGAACTATGAAATCTTTTTCTGTATAATTGTGATTGTCCTCACAACAGGTTCAATAGTACTGATATGGTAAAAAGGATAGTTTAAGAAAATTCTATACTGTGGAGTGTTACTGAAAGTGGCAATACTGACTTCCATTCTTGATGTTTTCATATTCATTGTTTGAATCAGACATGTAGAAATGTCATCAGATAGTACGTGTACCTGAATATCAGCAATACTTTTATCATAGAAATTAAAATTTTAAATATACCATGTGTCACAGAGAAGCAAAATTTTATTTTTCATTTTGTTTGGGAGTGTGCCTCAGGTTTGCAAAAAGTTATAATAAATTCATTAGGCACTGATAGTTACTACTTAATATTGTAACCTGATGTTACTGAAAGATACTTTGGTTTCTTCCTTAATAAACAAATAAAAATGTCTTTCCTAATTCAAAGTTAACTATACTTGTATCCCTGACATATTCTTTTATGCTATAAACTAGCTTTTTTCTGTGACCATTCTCTAATACGCATTTGGTGCCTATACAGAAATGCAGTACATCTAAATGTTCAACCAGTTCTTAAATGAAGGCCATCTGACTTTAATATAGCAATTATAAGCTTAGAAAGTGGTAAGTGCGCATGATGGACATATGAACTCCTAGTGAAAATTAATGCTTTAAATGTATTTTCTAAACTTTAAGTCCAGTAAAAAACTTTAAATCATATATAAATAACTTACAGCAGAAAGATTTTGGTAAAAGGGATGCTAATACTGGTATAGAGCAATAGAAAATCAATTCTGCTCATGTGAACCACATTTCTTGTCAAGTAAGATTTTTGTTTAATAATTCCCAATAAAGGCGCTCCTCTCTCTGAGGTCCCCCACACTTTCCAAGTGCATGACCTTTTAACTTTAAACTCTTTTCAACTTTTCACGGGGCGCTGCTCTCTCTGAGTTGGCCCACACTTTCTAAGTATGTAACGTTTAATCTTAAACTTTCTCTCCCCAATCTTTCGAGGCACCTCTCCTTGCTGAGGTTGCCTGCTGCACTTCTCTCTTTAAGTAATTTTAAATAAAGCTTTAAGTCGGCTTCAAAATAATAATAATAATAATAATTTCCAATAAAGCCTAGTTTACTGAAGACCAACCCTTGCTTCAACAGTTATAAAATATAGAACTGGACAGTGGAGTCAACATAGCATAATAGTTCAAGGGAACGTGAGCTCCAAAGGAAGATGAATGTGGGCTGGAATCCAGACATCATTGTTTACTAGCTGTATTGCTTCTGAAAGTCTCTTAATCTTTCTGTGTTTCTAGTTCTACTTTTGTAAAATGACAATTATCAGATCTTTTGTTATTAAGAAATGTAAAATAATGCAAGTAAATTATTTGGCATGATGCATGGCATATAGTAAATGCTCAATAAATTTTATCTGCTGTACTATAATCCCCACAAATATTTTTAATTTATTTTTTGTTGTTTTGATATTCTGTAATTGAGTCACACCAAAGCCTTAAGAACTCTTGAAAATGCTCCACATTAAAGTGAATTCCATTGGCATTGTATAGTCGCAGTAACATGTGACTAATGCTGGCTGTAAGTGAAGATAACACAAATTATAAACTGTTTTAAAAAGGTAAGGTTTACTTACATATGACAAATATATTATTTGACTTGCTGGAATAATTCTAGCTTTAATTAGCTATTGAGCAGCTACTGAAGTGTCATACAGTTTACTTTGTATTAAAAGTGAAAATGACATTCATTTTTAAATTGAAAGTGAGAGTTGAAACAGACATCGTAACAGTAAAAATGGTAATTAAATGGCAGCTACTTTAATATTCAATGCTCTACAGCTTGGAAGGCAGGAGAAAGAAGCAGCAAGGAACATATTTCATTGAAAACATGCCAGCATCCTAGGCCAGGCTCTGCCATTTCATTTACAATAACTTGCCAAAAGCTATAATAGAAAGGAGAATGACTTGCAACCTATTGATAATGATAGCCTGTTGTTCCTGGTATATGCAAGAAATGATAACCGCAAATATAAATAAAATAAAGTAGGATACACGAATATATATATTTTTCACCACCAAATAAGAGCATGGTCTCATTAGAGAAAAAAAAGTATACTGTTTTTATGTAAGAATTATCTGCAGCTGAATTTTTTCCAGCTAAGTTAAACTGTAGTTTGTATTTTGAAAATTCAATTAAGGAGGAACAAAATGAAATATAGCACTAAAGAGATTATTTCTACTCCATCATCATGAAATGTAGAATAATGAACATTCTGTTTATTTATATGAAATGTGCATCACAGCGGTTCAACAGTCCCCCTCCCCCTTGGTAACCACTATTCACTTCTCATGTGTCTATGAGTCAAATTCTGTTTCGTTCTTTCTGTTTTGGTTTGTTTCTGTATTCCACAAATAAATGAAATCATATAGTATTTGTCTTTCTCTGCCTGGCTTATTACACCGAGCATAACAACCTCTAGATCCATCTATGTTGTTGCAAATGGCAGGATTTCTTGTCTTCCCATGGCTGAATAATATTCCATTGTGTATATACACATTTTTTATCCATTCATCTATTAATGAACACTTAGATTGCTTCCATATCTTGGTTATTGCAAACAATGCAGTGATAAATATAGAGGTGCATATATCTTTTTGAATCAGGGATTTTGTTTTCTTCAAGTAAATTCCGAGGAGTGGAATTACTGGGTCAAATGGTGTTTCTATTGATGTTTTATTGAGGAACCACCATACTGCTTTAAACAGCAGTTGAACCAATTTGCATTCCCACCAACAGTGTAGGAGGGTGCCCATTTCTCCCCACCCTCTCCAGCATTTGTTATTCCTTGTCTTTTCCAGAGTGGCCATTCTAACTGGTGTGAGGTGATAGCTCATTGTGGTTTTAATTTGCATTTCCCTGATGATTAGTGATGCTGAGCATCATTTCATGTGCCTGTTGGCCATCTGAATTTCTTCTATGGAGAAATGTCTCTTCATACTCTATGCCCATTTTTTAATCAGGTTATTTGCTTTTTGGGTGTTGAGCCATGTAAGTTCTTTATATATTTTGGAAGATCACCCCTTGTTGGATATGTCATTTACAAATATATTCTCCCATACTGTAGAATGCCTTTTTTTTTCTGCTGATGGTGTCCTTTGCTGCACAGAAGTTTTTATCTTGATGTAGTCCCATTTGTTCATTTTTGCTTTTGTTTCCCTTGCCTGAGGATATGATGTATTCAGGAAAAAGTTGATCATGTTTATATTCAGGAGATTTCTGCCTATGTTTTATTCTAAGAGTTTAATGGTTTCATGACTTACATTCAGTTATTAGATCCATTTCAAATTTACTTTTGTGTATGGAGTTAGACGATAATCCAGTTTCATTCTTTTGCATATAGCTTTCCAGTTTTGCCAACACCAGTTGTTGAAGAGTCTGTCATATCCCAATTGTATATCCTTGGCTCATTTATCATATAATAATTGACCATATATGTTGGGAGCCAGTTTGAACCGTCCGTCTGATGGCACTGCCCAGAACACCCGTTAAGAAGGAACCCAATGCGGACTTCTGAAAGGAACATCCCCACTCTCTCTCATTATTATTATGGTGTCTGGAAATGTTGTTATTGGTCACTTTTACCTAAGTTGGAAAACCAAATTTAATATACCCTGGGAGAAATGCCAGAGGCAAGACCGCCTATTTCTTCCAGGTGGTAAAGATACCTCGAGACAACTGCTGGGCATAAAAGCCATAGGGCATAAATCTTCAAAGAAGTAAGAAGAGCTAACATTTCCAAAGAACATTGCTTCTCTCTCACTTACCAAATGCACATATCCTCTATGGCCCCGAAAGATGGCTGGTAAGCCAGAAATGGGTAAGATTCCTCAAGGGAGGAACAACCTAAGACAGACACAGTCGCAGGGGGGGCCAAAGGTGAGCAATAGAGGGCCAACAGAGGTGAGGCTCAGAACCTCACCCCCCCAGTTTTGAGAGAAATCTTCCGCACCCATGGCTGTTTTGTTGCCCTTGTCTTGCTCAGATCTATACCCAGTTTATAGGCATGAATCTGACAGTCTACACTTGCTTTCCTACTGCATTAAACTCTACTTTCCATCTTTATCTTATATAAAGATTTAAACAGCTTTCTATTAGAAACTGTAATCTTTATTACTTTTACCTACTACTTTAACATTTTATTAATGAATAATAGGAGGGGGATGCGAGAAAGATATTGGAAACAAGTATTGAGTTATAATAAATGGAGATTGTTTGAGTGGGTTCCAGTTTCCCTCCCCACCCCTATGTGGCCTCTAGATGGCATATTTGATGAATGTGGAAATGGGTTCAAAGAACAGGTGGTTCCCTCTGGCTAACCCGCCAGAGAACAGCTTGATAAATTATAAAAAGTAATAAGAACAGTGCATTGCTTGACTTCAGATCAGAAAAATCTCCATTGTAAGTTTTACTGAAAATGGGTCTGAGGCACACTCCATGAAATTTATCCCTGCCTGCCAAAAGGTCATCATGTCCTTTTGGAGACAGCCTCTTTCTTTCCCACCAGAGATGGAGAATGGGAGTATAGCTATGAAAGAATAAGAACCCTACATAAAAATAATAGAATAGTAAACTTTAAATAGTCATCTGTAAAAAAAAAAAACAAGAATCTGGCAACTACCTAACCTTTGTGAGATTTTCCATCCGCAGTAACTAGGAACAAAATTTACTTAGAAATTAGTAGACCGCTAAGATATGTCAAAATGATTTAATCTCATTTTCTAAACTCATGTAACCCTGCTGTGTGTCAATTAAATGATTAATAACTGTACTTTACTTTATGTAATCAAGGAGTATATAAACAATCTGCTACTTTTAATTAAAGGCCAGGCTCAGCTTTTGCTAGTGTCTGTGTCCTCATTCACTCAGTCGCCAACGCTGTCCATCCTTCAGGGACCCCTGGACTAGCTGGAGCTGGACTCCAGCACATATATGCTTGGTTTTATATCTGGGCTCTCTAGTCTGTTCCATTGGTCTATGGGTCTGTTCTTGTGCCAGTACCAAATTGTCTTGATTACTGTTGCTTTGTAGTAGAGCTTGAAGTCAGGGAGTGTAATGCCCCCTTCTTTATTCTTCTTTCTCAAGATTGCTTTGAATATTCAGGGTCTTTTGTTGTTCCATATGAGTTTTAGAACTATTTGCTCGAGTTCGTTGAAGAATGCTGTTGGTATTTTGATAGGGATTGCATTGAATCTGTAGATTGCTTTTGGCAGGATGGCCATTTTGACAATATTAATTCTTCATATCCATGAGCATGGGATGTATTTCCATTTATTGGTATCTATTTTAATTTCTCTCATGAGTGTCTTGTAGTTTTCAGAGTATAGGTCTTTCACCTCCTTGGATAGGTTTATTTCTATGTGTTTTATTGAGATACAATTGTAAATGGAGTTTTCCTGATTTCTATTTTGGCAAGTTAATTGTTAGTATATACAAATGCAACAGATTTCTGTGTTTTAATTTTGTATCTTGCAACTTTGCTGAATTCAATTATTAGTTCTAATAGTTTATTGGTGGTTTCTTCAGGGTTTTCTATGTATAATATCATGTCATCTGGAAGTAGTGAGAGTTTAATTCTTCCTTACATATTTGGATGCCTTTTATTTCTTTGTGTTGTCTGATTGCCCTGGCTAGGACCTCGAGTACTATGGTGAATAAAAATGATGAATGTGGGCATCCTTGTCTTGTTCCAAATCCTGGGTGAAAAGTTTACAGCTATTCACGAAGAAGTATAATGTTGGCTGTGGGTTTGTCATATATGGCTTTTATTATGTTGAGATATGTACCCTCTATACCAGTTTGTTGAGAGTTTTTATCATGAATCGTTGTTAAATTTTGTCAAATGCTTTTTCAGCATCTATTGAGATCATCATGTGGTTTTTATCCCTCTTTTTGTTAATGTGGTGTATGATATTGATGGATTTATGAATGTTTTACCATTATTTCAGCCCTGGAATAAATCCTACTTGGTCATGATGGATGATCTTTCTGATGTATTTTTTAATTCAATTTGCTAATAATTTGTTCAGAATTTTTGCATGTATGTTCATCAGGGATATTAGTATGTAATTTTCTTTTTTGTGGTGTCTTTGTCTGGTTTTTCTGTTAGAGTGATGCTGGCCTCATAAAATGAGTTTGAAGTATTCCCTCCTCTTCCGCTCTCTGGAATGCTTTAAGAAGCGTGGGTACTAGCTCTTCTTTAAATATTTGGTAGAATTTGACTGTAAACTCTCTGTACCTGGAGTTTTGTTTTGGGGGAGTTTTTGATACCAATTGGATTTTATTGCTGCTAATTCGTGTGTTCAGATTTTCTGTCTTTTCATGGGCCAGTCTTAGAAGGTTGTAATTTTTCAGGAAGTTTTCCATTTGTTCTATGTTGTTAAATTTATTGGCAAAAAATTTTTCATACTATTACCTAATAAATCTTTCTATTTATATGGTGTCCATTGTTATTTTCCTTCTTCATTTCTGACTTTGTTTATGTGTGTGCACTCTCCTTTTTTCTTGAAAAGTCTGGTGAAGCCATTGTCTATCTTGCTTATTTTCTCAAAGAAGCAGCTCCTGGTTTCACTGATTTTTTCCATTGTTTTTTTCTTCCCAATTTTATTTCTTCTCTGATCTTTATTATATACCTTCTACAAATGAATTGAGGTTTCATTTGTTCTTCTTTTTCTGGTTTCCTTAATTGTGTGTTTAGACTGTTTACTTGGAATTGTTCTTGTTTCCTGAGGTAAGCCTGTATTGCTATGTACTTTCCTTTCATAACTGCCTTTGCTGCCTCCCACAGATTTTGAGCTGTTGTGTTTCTGTTTTCATTTGTCTCCATTAATTGCTTGTGTTTCTTTAATTTGCTCATTGATCCTTTGATTATTTTGAAGCATGTTGTTTAACCTCCTGTATTTGTCAGCTTTTTCATTTTCTTTGTGTAATTTATTTCTAATTTTATACCACTGTGGTCTGAAAAGCTGCTTTATACAATTTCAGTCTTTCTGAATTTACTGATGTTCTTCTTGTGGCCTAGTATGTGATTTATTCTGGTTAACATTCCATGTACATTTGAGAAATATGTGTGTCCTGCTTTTGGATGGAGAGTTCTGTAGATATCTGTTAAGTCCATTTGATGTAATGTATCATTCAGTGATTCTGTTTCCTTATTTATTTTCTATCTGGTTGACCTTTCTATTGAGGTGAGTGTTTTATTAAAACCTCCAAAAATGAATGTGTTGTAATCTATTTCTCCCTTTAATTATGTTAGTATTTTTTTTTACATATGTGGGTTCTCCTGTGGGTGGGTGCATACATATTTATAATAGTTACATTCTGTTGTTGGACTGACCCCTGTATCATTATGTAATGTCCTTCTTTGTCTCTTGTTACTTTGTTTTGAAATCAATTTTGTCTGATATAAGTACTCCTACTCCTGCTTTTTTCTCCTTATTATTTGCATGGAATATATTTTTCCATCCCTTCACTTTTAGTCTGTGTATGTCTTTGGGTTTGAAATGAGTCTCTTGCAGGCAACATATAGATGGATCTTGTTTCCTTATGCATTCTGCTACTCTATGTCTTTTTATTGGTGCCTTCAGTCATTTACATTTAAGGTGATTATTGATAGATATGTACTTATTGCCATTTCATTCATTGTTTTCTAGGTGTTTTTTATATCTCCTCTCTCTTCGTTTCTTCCTCTCTTATAGTTTTCTCTTGTTATTGATGGTTTTGTTTAGTGTTGCAATTGGATTTCTCTCTCTTTTTACAGTTTATTTATTTTTGTGTGTGTGTATTTATTGTAGGTTTTAGATTTTGCTTATCAAAGGTTCAGGAAGAGCTTCTTTACTATATAATACTCTATCTTAAATTGCTGATGATTACTCTATTTCAAACATAATCTAAAGGTATTTTTTTACCTTGTTCTTTGTCCTCTACATTTTATGTACTTGATGTTCTAATCTGCAGTTTTTGTGTATCCCTTTACTGATTTTGTGTATATTTGATTTTGATTCTTTTATTTTGTTTTGATTTCATACTTGCTTGGTAATTAGTTGGTTTACTATGTTTATTGTGGGTTTATTTTCACTGGTGAAAACTATTTAGCCTTAGGGTCATTTCCATCTACAGCATTCCCTTTAATATATCCTATAAGGCTGACTCAGTGGTGGCTGAATTCCTTTAACTTTTGTTTATCTGGATGCTATTTAATCCCTGCCTCAAATTTAAATGATAATCTTTTGGGATGGAGGATTATTGATTGGAACTCCTTTTGTTTCAGTACATTAAATATTTCATGCCTTTCTTTTCTGGCCTGATAAGTTTCTGTTGAGAAGCCTGCTGATATCCTGATAGGATTTCCATTATAAGTAATCTTTTTTCTCTCTCTGGCTAATTTAAATGCCCTCTCTTTATCCTTGATCTTTGCCATTTTAATTATTATGTGTCTTGGTATTATCTTGCTGAGTTTCCTTTTGTTAGGGGATCTCTGCACTTCCATGACCTGAGTGTCTATTTTCTTTCCCAGAAAGAAAGTTTTCAAGAATTTCCCAGGGGAAGTTTTCAAGAATTATTTCCTTAAAGAGATTTTTCTATCCCTTTGTACTTCTCTTCGCCTTTTGGTACCCCTATTATTTGAATATTAGTTCATTTGGATTGGTCACATAGCTCTCTTATCATTCTTTCATTCCTAGTGATCCCTTTTTCTCTCTGTTCCTCAGCTTCTTTGCTTCCAGGTTATATCATTTCCATTTCATTTACCATCTCCTATACAAGACCTAATGTACTTTTAAATCCCTCAACTGTATGTTTTATTTCAGATACTGTATTCCTCAGCTCTGTGTGGCTGTTTTTCAGAGTTTCTATCCCTTTGTTGAAGTCATCCCTGAAATTTTGAATACTTTTCTGAAGTTTCATGAGCATGTTTATAACTTTCATTTTGAAATCTTTATCAGTAAGGTTGCTGATCTCTGTTTCATTTAACTCTCTTTCTGGGCTTCTGTCTTGTGGTTTTGATTGGATCAAATTCATCTGCCTTATTTTGTCAGGGATTCTGTGTTTCTTCCTTTATATTAGATGTCTTTGCTATGCTTTTTGGTTCAAAGAGTAATAGCTTTCTGGAGAATGTGTGCTATAGTGCCCAGAAGTTCAAGATTCTTTACACTCTAGTGCCTGGTTCTATTTTACAGGGGTCCAAGTTGCTGCCATGCTGTGGCTGGGGTGTATTTCTATCTGACTTATATAGTGGTCTAAGTCTGTGGGAAGTTTTCTTGAGCTGCTGCCTTTGTTATCAGCTCAAAAATTTCTGTTGAGTTCAATATGGACAGGACTGCCTGGCCTGCAGCTATATCAAGGCTGCAGGGTTAGTGGGGTGGGTGCCTTATGTTACCCAGCCAGACACATAGCCCTGGGTTTGGACATACACAGGGAGGAAGGAACTCTTGAACTTGGCTCTTGAGGCACCTCTCTGGTGGTGCTGAAATGGAGCCAAGAAAACTGGGAGTGTCTCCCTCTACTGGCCATGCAGCAAATTCTAATCGGTCAGGTGGGTAGATTCTTGCAGTGCACAAGGAGGTGTCTTGGGACTGCATTGCCAGAAAATCGGATGGAACATCTGGAGCTCCCAAGAGTTCTCACTCTGGGGGGCCAAGTAACATCTGGAGAGATGTCTTCCACTTGCCTTTTCTCCTGAGGAGAGTTCCATCCAACCCTCATCACCTCTGGTACCCCTCTCGCTACTGGAAATTCCTTCAAACTGCTGCCTCTGGTTTGGATATCAGGACTGCTGGAATGTGCCTGTCCTCCACACTGGCTGAAGTCTCAACTTCTCAGAGTTTTCTGCCTGCCCCTGGTGTCTAGCCCCAGTAATCACCAGAACTAAATGTAATATGGCCTTGTGCTCCCAGAGAAGATCTCCAATGCCAAGTGTGCACTGCTCCTGGGATCCTACCCCACCACACTCCATTCCTCTTTCTCCCACCTGTAGGCTGGTGTGGGGTGAGTATTTGGGTCCTGCTCAAACTCAGCTTTGTTGTTTTATGCTTTTCTGTGCAATCATCTCTTAAATGGAGTATCTTAACTTCTCCTGAAGTTCACATACACAATAAGATTGTTAATGAATAGTCACATGAACAATTGAATCTCGAATGTTCATTGAATTTGACTAAAGATGGCAGAATAGGAAGGTAAGATGGAAAAATCCTCCCAAAAACACATAAAAGGGGAAAATACAGCAAATGAAACTTGACCTGAAAATGAACTGAGAACTGCAGAACAGACCCCCTACACCTACACTTTAATGATGAAGGGTTATTATCAAATAGTTTTAATAAACACTGTTGTATATCAGGAAGAAAGCAAGGTGATTACTCAAGTATCATATGGTGGATAAAATGTATTGGGAAGGGTAATTACAACTTTAGAGAGAGAGTATCTATAGAATAAAATCTGTCTTTTGCTTACAGAATTGGTATAGGTAGTTCTCTATTTTTGTGAGCATAAGTGTACCTTATCACATACTAGCTTAATCAAAGCCAATTATACATCTGGCATAGCTGTATTACAGAATACATTTCAGAAAACTTCAAAAGAGATTTAATAAGGAAAAACATGTGCAGAAAGGAAAGAATAACTGTCTGGAACTATACCAGAATGTTAAGAGAGATTATTTCTTAGTGATGAAATTTTAGGAATGTTTTCTTTTCTATACTTATCTATCTCTTTAAATTTTTACATAAACATGTTTTTCACATAATGTTAATTTCTTATTATAGAGTTATTCATAATTAAAGAATATGTAGAGGAGCAAATAAGAATACCAAAATAATCCAGAGAAAACTAATGTTAACATTTAATGTATGTCTCTGTGGTTAAGTTTATGTTTTTATTTATATGACTGTATTTTAGCAAAAATGTAGCTGCAGTATACATTCTATTTTGTAACTCCATTTTACTTAATATATTGTGAATATCTTTCCATACCATTACTTTTCTACTCATTCATCTTAATGCTTGTTCATTATCCATGATATGAGTATGGTTAATCCCTGCAGCTATTTTTAAAAATAAGAAAAAGTTTTTAAACAGTATGGGAAAAGTACATATTGATGCTTGCACAAATAAAGGTTTCTTTGATAGCATTTTGAATGACATCATATATTTTGTCTGATTTCTATTGTCTTTTTCTACAGATATACATGTTCACACACAAACACTTCAACAACTTACCAAATAGGCTAATTGACTGGGTCTCATAATCAGCTCCAATGGTACAGATTTACAACCTGATTTCTGAATGGTAACATTCAAGAGCTATTATTGAGAGACAAGGTTACTATGCAATTTAAAAAAAATCTGGGCCATATTCATACATTAAAAATGTGTGGCAATCTTCAAAGAAACAAAACAAAAATCCTAAAAAAAACACTTTTAAGGGTCTCAATTAGTTCTAAGGTAGAGTAAAATTAACTAACATATGTTTGGGGGCTTCAAAACCCCAAATAAAGTTCTTTTCCCAATTCTTAAAATTTTCCAGCTCTGAACATGCTGAATAGCACTAAATTAACTGGTACTAAAGTTGGAAGTGGACATTTGTCTCACATAGGAGCTGAGTCACAGAGAAATACACAAGAGAGCTGCAAACTTCTGCAGTGTCCCAGTGGTCCCATGATATGGAAACTATGAAAGAGGTGAACAGACAGTGGGCAGTTGTGGTATACTTACTGTAGTTTGAGGTTGGATGTTGGAAAGGCCAAATGTGATCTCAGTGCTAAAAGTCCTTCCAAATTACTTGATATATACACATATGACAGTACACTTTCGATTTCTTATTTAAAAATACTGCAGAAACCTGTCTACTGAATCTGGAAGAATTTTCATTTTCATTTTAATTTCATATCAATCAAAGCACATTATTGGAACATATTCCAGAAATTATACCTAGACTACATGACTATAAAATCTATTAAATATCAAATGTTATATGTACCACCTGAAGGGCTGATTCATTTTACATTGATTATCTTCCATTTTTATTTTCCTAAATTTGGTGATTAAAATAAAATCTAGTAGAACTTCCAATTATAAAATAAATTAGTCATGGGGATGAAAGTGCAGCACAGGGAATAGAGTCAATAATATTGTGATATCTTTGTATGATGACATGATATGTACATTTATCATGGTGAGCATTTAGTAATGTATATAATTGTTAAATCGCTATGTTATACATCTGAAACCGATATAATGTTACATATAACTATACTTCAATAAAAAATAAAAATAAAAAAGAGCCAGACCCAGATCTGATTAAATAAAAGTTAGCGCTTTTATTTTTGAACTTAGATTAATTTCAAAGTCTTAGTCATAATTTTTAATGCATTTCCCTTTAACAATACAATTGCTTTCCATTCAAAAGGGAAAAGTACATTCTGAAAGGCAATTGGTCTATTTGGAGAATTATGGTTCTTTAGAATCTGTGGGTACATCATGGGTGTTTCTTTGATTGTACTTTTTCTAAAAGCAGCAAAACAAAATTAATTAAGGAAAAAGATGTTTTTTGTTCCTCTACTACCCCATCAAAAGACAGACAGCTGGAAATTAGACTTAATAGCTGGCCATGGAGGCTAAAAATATAATTAACAGTTATATGAATGGTTGCTTTGAAATTACTGGTCAAACTCTGTAGAGTGGCCAGATTTGCATTTAGTTTAGGTATGTCAGCTCTTCCTTCAAGCTAGTATTGGTTTCCAAAAACAGATTAAAGAATATTCCAGCTAAGAAATTCAGTTCATATTAGAAATTACTGAGGGGTACACCTTCTGGGGCTAGAAAGAATTAGAGGGGTTATGTTTTAAAGTGTGGTCTTTAGGCTACCAGCATGAGGCAAAACTGAATTGGTGTGTATGTGTGTATTTATTTATTAATATCATTTGTATTTTTTGTGGTAACAACACATCATGACATTCACCTTCTTTACAAAATTTTAAGTACACAATACAGTATCATTAACTATAGGCACAATGATGTACTGCAGACATCCAGAACTTACACATCTCACTTAATACAAACAATATCTATTGAATAACACTGCATTTCCTCATTTCCCATGTCCTGCCTGGCAAATACAATTCCACTTTCTGTTTCTATTAATTTGACTACATTAGATACCTCATATAAGTGAAATCATGTAGTATTTTCCCTTCTGTGTTCACTTATTTCACTTAGCACATTTAGCTTAATTTACTCAGCATAATATCCTCTGGGTTTATCCATATTATCCAGTATGGCAGGATTTCCTTCTTTTCTTAAGACTGAATAGTATTCTATTGTAGGTATACCAGTTTTATCAGCAGTCTGGTAGAATCAAGACAGAAACCCATCTTTGGGCAGTGCAGTAAAATCCTGGAGACTTAGAAAGACACTTCACTCTCTTTTCCACCCCCACAACTCTCCCCTCAAGGAGAAGTCACTGGTCATATTTCTCTCCACCTGAACAATACTAGCTTGAGGAAAGAGCTAACATGGCTAAGCAAAATTTCTCTTACCCATTTCTGTGTGGTTGTTCTTAGACTTGTGCATGTCTGGGATACTGCAACTTCTTAATTGTATTCTGGACATGAAGGTATATTGATCCGTATGTCATTGTTAAATTGTTATTTCTGTAGGGGAACAAGGGCTGGGACTCAACAATCTGGAAAAGATTTTGCCATCTTTCTGATGTCAATCTTGTCATACTTTTAAAAATGCAAAAAAATGGATCTCTCTCCATACCTAATGAATCACAGGGAACCATTGTAGACTGGGCCTTGAAGCATGCATTTTAATAAGCAGGTACAAAATACATTACAGTGTGAGGGTGCCTCAACAGGGACAAAGAGCATTGGTATTACTGTTAAAAGGACCTGGATAAAATCCCAGCTCTCTCACTTTCTAGCTGTTACCTGTGATGCACATCCCTCTTGTATATCACACTTCTTGCTCTGAACTCCCCTCTCTTGCTCCTCTTCAATGATACTGTCCCCTACATGCACAAGCTCAGCTACACAGTTGTGTGTTCTCCTCTTCTCCTTTACACAGAAAGGCCGCTAGGTGGGTGTTAGTACCACCATCTTCCCTTCTCCCTCTGTCTTCGAAATGTATGCAGGGCAGTTATCTGATAGCCACTGTTACAAAACAAAATTCAACTGAGTAAATGTGAAGCTCTAATTGGCTTTACTGAGTGATTCATGAATCAGGCTGGCATACCATCTATCAAACAGAGAAATATTCTAAAGGAATTATTTAAAATGGAAGTTTATTATAGGAATGAAGGTGGGGCAAGAAGTTGTTAGCTAAAGAAGGGATTGTTTCAGGCCAGGTCACCTTCCTTTGATGATAGAGAGGGCCCAAACCACAGATTATCTCATTGATGCTGACAAGGAAATTCCTGACTAACTACATTTCTGGGGGATGTTGAAACAACAATTAGGTTAGTTATTAAGACTGATTTGATGACTTAGCCTAGCAGAACTGGGTCTTTGGTTTTCTTTTTAATGACATTCATCTTGTCACTCCTCCCTCCCCAAACCTCCCATCCTCAGCCTCCCAAACTGACATGATGTGGGTAAAATTGTAATATTTCCAGAATCTCTCGCCTGGCCTTAGTGCATCCCCATATCAATAGGTATTTCCAAGGGATTGAAAGAAGTAGTCCATCTCCATATCAATAGGTGATTATAAAGGGTGTGGAGACAGAATGCATATCTGGACAGGACAGGTTTGGTGGGTTCCTTTTTGGCACCCAGGTCGTGAGAGATACAGGTGAAAAGGAGCAGATGGCTGCTTATAGGCAATAAATGGTTTTCTCCCAATTTGTTTTTCCCTTTGACTCATTTCAGCTTCAAAGTTATTTGCTCCAGACTGGGAACATATTTTTCCCCCAGAGGTATACCTGGTGATAGCAAGAACTCAGAGTCTGATATCTGTCTTCATGGGAGCAATTCTTGGGAGGGCTCCCGTAGAGGTGGTGTGGAGATACGCAGAGAACACCCTGTGGATGGTGAGGAGGACCCACTGGCTGCTACAGTGGGGGTGATGACCCAAATTTCCCTCTGACAGCAGTGGATGGTGCAGCTTCACCAGGTAACTACTCAAATGTGGGGCTTCCAATTGAGGAACCCCTAGTGGGGAATTGGTCTAGAGTAAAGCACCTCTTAGATGGGTGGGCACTTCCCAGGAAACTGGGCAAGGTGGAGACACCAGAAGCTATGGAATTAACTCTGCATGAGACAGAAGACTGCTTAGAGGCCCTGATTGGCTCTTTGGAAGCCAGGATTGTGGACTGTTTGTTTTCTGAGTTGGTAGAAAGGGTTACTGAGGAGAAAGACAGACTTCAGCATCACTTGGAGGAGCTGGGTGATGACCTATGGGATGCCTTTAAGAAAGAGATACAGTTATTGAGAAGAAAGATCCTGCTCCTGGAAGATATGTTAGCAGTGAGGAAAGAGGCAGCAGGAGAATCTGCTTTGCAGGAGGCCATGGGGGAGAAGGAAGGAATGGTACCTTCAGCCGTGGAGATGATAGAGGAGATGAGGGAATGGGGCCAAGGGCAGAAATGTTACCATGGCTACTGCCAGAAGCACCACCCTCTCCCAAATAAAAGGCCCTCTAGGCTGTAATTAAGAAAATAAAAAATGCAACAACTGCAGGCTCCTCAAGGGGAGGAGAAGCCACCTCCACAAGTTGTGGAGCACTTAATGCTCTGCCCCTATATCCAGGATGAGCTGGTGGACATAAGCATCCAGTTTTGTAAGAAGCCATCGGAACCTCTGTCTACATGGCTTTTGTATCTTTGGGACATGGGGTTACAAAACATTGTTAGGACTCATTATGAAATGGGTATACTGGCTTCCCTGACAAGTCACCCTTCCCTCTGGAAGAGCTTGCAAAGTGCCCATCACACCTCTTGGAATCAGATGCTTCTGGATAGGCTGACAGCAGCCATCAGGGCAGTTTGGCTTAATCAGGGTGATTTACCATATTTACCCACTAGATGGAAACATATGCAGAGCTCCCGCAGGTGTTACAGGAGTTGGGAATGAAAAATATCATCTACAATATAGACTTCAAGTGCCCTGATGAGGATTTTTTCACTGTGGGAATGAGAAATCTGCTGCTCCATACAGCTACCCCATCTCTCTTTGGGCCCCAAATGACTATTTTTGCCCTCCACAAAGGGAAACCCATAAGTGAGGCTACACATGCTTCAGAAAACCTGAAGAAGGTTGAAACAATAAGAGCACAGAAAGAAGTATGGCTACAATGGAAAGGAGAGGTTTAAAGGGCCCCATGAAGGTCTCAAGAACGAAGATATTGGTTGATTTGATGAAGAGGTTAGGGAAAGAAAAACCTGATGATCAGCCCAATAGGATCTTGTTAAAACTGTGGCACTAAATAAAGCCAGAGCAACAGTTCCAGCTACTGAGGTCCAGGACACAGAATCAAGAGGCAGAGCCCCATGTCCAGCTTATGTCCCTGAATGTCTTACAGGGGGACAATACTCAGGCTGTGCCTGGACCCTCACCCCCACAGGACGATGTTTCGGTGTTGTGGTCTGATTGAGGCGTGTGTCAAAGCCGCAACCTTTGGAGACAGGTGGGGACCAGAGACCACATGTAGAATTAGGAATGCATTGGTCCTGTGTGAAAGTACAACGTGTCCATTCACATCAGCTGAATGCTCTCTGATTTATAGCCACCCTAAGCATTTTCATGAGACACTGCTTTGATAGATAGCTATGAGGGCAAGGCAACTGGAGTGAAGAAAGCCCAAATCACATAGGAGATAGGGCACTTACTCCCCAAAGATTATACTGTTTATATTTCTCCAACCCTTGAATATATTTTCAGGGTGTATATCCTGATAATTCTGTGGTTACAGACCACTGCACGTGAGATCAGACCGAGTGTATGTGTCATAAAGGCAGTTCTGAGGGGACATGCTAAGCACCCACCTGTACCTCTGCCTGTATCTCAGCAGGTGACAAACACTAAACAGTATAAATTACCTGGAGAACACAAGAAAATGGAAGAAACTCTTTAGGAGTTGGAGAAGGTGGACATCATACAGATCATACATAGTCTTTTTAATTCAGTGGTGTGGCCAGTTAAACAGCCAGACGTTTACTGGACTATTACCATGGATGACAGGGACCTGAATACAGTCACACCCCTATTTCATTCTCTACTGACATAGCACAGGAAAGTCAGGAACAGTTTGCCTACACGTGGGAAACTTGGCAGTGGACATTCACTGTCCTTCTGCAGTGATACCTCCACAGTCCTACCTTTTGTCATGGACTTATAGCCCAGGCCTTGGCCACGTGAAGGAAACTTCAAATGGTGTGGCTGTTATCACTACATTGATGATATTATGCTCATATCTGATTCTCTTGCAGATTTAGAAGGGGCAATTCCAAGACTGCTGCAACATCTACAGGAAGAAGGATGGGCTGTAAACATCACCAAGGTTCAGGGACCTGATTTATCAGTAAAGATCTTTTAGGTTGCCTGGTCAGATAAGACTAAAGTATCCCAGAAGCAGTAATAGACAAGGTCCAGGCTTTCCCTACCCCTACCATTGTGGCAGTGTTACAAAAGTTGCTGGGTCTTTTGAGCTACTGGAGAGTGTTTATCAAGCAGTTGGAACAAATTCTAAAGCCCTCATACTGGTTGATAAGAGATAGCATCAGGTGGGACTGGGTTGAAATATGTGCAGCTGCTTTTACTGCTGTTCAGAGAACAGTCAAGGATGTACAGGCCTTGAGTGATATGGAGTCAGCAAGGCTGTATGAGCTAGATGTTCATGTTAATGAAGATGGTTATTGATGGGGCATTTGGTAGAGGCTTAAACAGACCCAGCAACATATTGGATTCTTGTCACAACTATGGAAAGTAGCAGAGGCCTGGTATACCTTGATAGATGCTGTGTACAATGCCTTGCTGGCCAAGAAGCCCATCATTGGAACATATCCAACCAAGGTAATAACCACCTATCCCATCACAGGATGGGTGTGAGACTAGACCCAAAGGCCACAGAGTGGTGGCTCAGACACCAATACTGCCCAAATGAGGCACATAATTACAGCAGTATAGTGCTCTCTCCTCTACCCCCTTAAGTAGAGAACTCCAGTGCTGATTGGGGCCAGTGATATATACCAGTGGAAAGCAGAAAGAACTTGAAACTTGATTTTGAGCCATTGGTAGCTGAGAGTCCTTATCAGGAGGGAAAAGCCCCTATACCTGAAGATGCTTGATATACAGACGGGTTGAGACATGGGCAGTTCCCGAAGTGGAGGGCTGTGGCTTTCCATCCTAAGACTGAGAACATATGGATGGGGGATGGAGAGGGGAAAAGCAGTCAATGGACTGAACAGTGGGTAGTATGGCTAGTGATCACCCAGGAGCCCTCCCCTATAGTTGTCTGCACTGACAGCTGGGCTACCAACCTGGTACTATGCCAACAGGATGGTTGGTCACTGGCCCCTTTTGGGACAAGGGTTGTGGCAAGACTCATGGGCCTCTGGTCAGACTAAGACAGTTACTGTATATCATGTGACTGGCCATTTGCCATTGGCATACCCAGGAAATGATGATGCATAAACATTGGCCCAGCTGCATTGGCTAGTAGGAAAGCCTGTCTCTGATGTATTCCAATGGTTACATCAGCATTTGTTGAACATGGGGGAAAAGACAAGGTGGGCTGTAGCCCACCAGTGGGGCTTGACTTTGACCTTTAAAGAAGTCAGCAGAGCCCAGAAGAAGTGACTTGTGTACTCTAAGAGGGACTTACACCAAGCCCTGCAGCAACATGGGACAATAATAAAGGGGCCAATACCCCTTATCAGGTGGCAGATAAAATATATTGTGTCTCTGCACATATAAGGATATTGGTATGCCAATGTGGACACAACTACTGGACTGTTGGTTGCTTTACCTGCACTTCGAGTAAGTCAGAAAATGACCAAATGGGCCTGGAGTGTCTCTTTACAGCCTGTGGCTGCCCACAGATGATTGAGAGTAATCAAGGCACCCACTTTACTGGACGTGCGTTACTAGAATGGGTGCAGCAATTAGGAATAAAGTGTTGTACCTCTGTCTGTACAAGCTCAATGACACCATTTTTGGTCAGTGGCTGCCCTTTCCTCAGCGTCTTTGAGTTGGTGTCTTAAAGAGACACCTGTGCAATTGGGACCTAGACATCTGGGAAGAAGTAGCTTGTTGTGTGGTGCTTATGTCTTTGAGAGGAGTTGATGAATCTGACTTTGCAAATATTAAACTGCAAACAGGATTCAGCAGCTATTACAGCTAGTAATGTTCCTGAAGTGTAATATGTCTGTAGTAATGCTTAGAGGAACTAACGTCAACTGGAAGCCCACTGGAAGGTAAATGGTGTGAACCTTGCAATCTTCCTCTAGTGCAGCCTAGGAGAAAAATTTAACAGGGAGTCAACTGGCAAGGTATAACTGGGCATGCAGAGTCCCAGTTCCAGCAACACAAAATGGAAGGAGAAGGCTATGGAGCTGAGATACAATAGCTTAATATGTGGCACAAAGTCAAAGTGTTAAGCAAAAAGGTAGACATAATCGGGTGGAGGGAGAACAAAACCAGTAAAGTCCACTAAAAGGTACTCAAAGAATTGACCAGATAAAACCAGAGATCCAAAAAGACTCACAGTTTGACTTACTTTTAGTTTCAAGGACTAGGAGTTACTTGGAATGTCCAAACACTCACCAGACCAAAAAAACAGCTTACTTAGATGAGAAGTCTCCAAGCACAGACTCCCTCCAGAAAAGAAAAAATAAAACATCCAAAGACAGGCACAGAAGCCATCCCAGCAGCCCCTGGCTTCTTTTCATCAGATAGATCAGGCCTCTAAGGCCACAGATCTTCAATCAAGGAATTCTCTGTCCTGCCAAAAACCCCATAAAAAGAAGCCTCACAGTAAACAGCTTGCCTTTGTCTCCCTTGACTCTGGCCCACTCATTCTTTGGAGTATATTCAAATAAAACTTTCATTCTGCATCGTTACTGTGTCTTTGCCTTTCAATTCTTTATTGTGGTGGGGCACAGGAACCTAGGAGAATGAACTCAACCGCAGAAAAACCAAGAGAGAATAATTTTCCCATATGTATGATGCAAAGCTCATAAAGCTTTCTTTCTCTCTTCCTTCCCTTCCTCCCTCCCTTTTTTAAAAATCCTTTTGACACTTAGACTCCATCGTGGGTTATCATATTATTCTTATAGTTTCACATCATATTGGGCAAGGAAATTGGATGTTCTGATTGTAGCTGCAGAAATGTCACTGTAAAGCAGAAATCAGTTAACAGGAAGAGGTGGTGGCTGGTTAAAGCAGAGCCAAAGGACAGGATTTAAATTCAAGGTTTGGTGAAAGAGAATCCAAAATGCCTCACTATTCATTGTTGAAAGTGAGAGAGAAAAAAGACATTCAAACTTTGGTAAGTGTTCCTCAGATGACCATTGACAATTTCCTAGGCAATATGAATTAGTATTTCAAGAAATACGTGGCTGTGAATTAATATCCAACAACAACTGTCCTGAATAGGAGATTTATACCTAGTATTTCAGTACTTTTGAGCTTTAATGAAAAGTTTAAAACTAACTTTTGTGTATGTTAAAATCTGTTTCTTATACTTGTTTTTGTTAATTTCTTGCTGTAAAGGTGACCATATTTGATTTGCAGAAAAGTTCAAAGCAAGAGATTCAGAGTTGTATATGTCTGGGTGAAAATCTCCACATTTACTAGCTGTGTAACATTGGATTAATGATGTAAATTTCCTGAGCATTAGTTCCTTTTATCATTTGTAAAAATACAATAATAAAAACTCATCTTTTGGTTATCACAAAGGTTAAATGAAATGATGCCAAGCATAGTTTTTGGATGCTTATCATTCAATAAGTGGTAGCGATCAATTCTTATTTTTGTTCATACAGTCCTAATATTTTCAGGCATCTTGATCCTCATACTATAATGGAATTTTAGGCCAAACAAAATATTTGGTTTCTAGGCTAAATAGGTAAGAATCATGTGATTATTGTTGCCTCACAACAGTATAAAAATCAAAAAATATAATCAATTTTTGAGTTTTCCAAGTGACAAGATATACATTGAAAAACTCTAGAGATATGAAAAATAGCTTCAGCTCTCATCAGGAAGACAGGTGATTCATGAGCCATTTGTTAATGAATTCATCTTGTGATGATAAACATATTTTACCAGAACACTGGAAGAAATCCTGATTTGGGATAAGATGTAGTTTTTTTTTTTTATATACAGAATTTTACTTCTGTTACATGTTGTGCTTGACTCATCTCTATGCTAATTAGCAGAAGGTGACAGGGCTTTGGGAGGACTGCACAAAACACAGAATGCTTCACGAATTTGCAGGCCATCCTTGTGCAGTCCATGCTAATCTTCTCTGCATTGTTCCACTTTTAGTATATGTGCTGCCAAAGCGAGCACGTGATCTAGTTTTTAAGAAAAGTGAAAGAAGTTAAGAACACATTGAGTACATGAATGGGTTTTAATTAATGAAGGCAACAAAACTGGGGCTATTACCCCAATTTAGTTCAAACACAGTAAGTACTATAAAAATGGTCCCATACAGAATTAGAACCAGCAGTATGTTAAGAGAAGTGCTAATAACAAGCCTAATATACATCACATGAAAACAGCAAATTAAGGACTCGCTCTACCATATGAAAAGGTGTAAGGGGAATAATTAACATAGATTGTGTATATTGGTGACAAATTGCAAACTTGAGAGAGTTTTGTAGCAAGTTTTGTTGCATTGCACACAAAGTGGCATGTAAAAATAACCATTTGTACATCAGCATTCGGAAAGGCTGCTTATAAACAAGCAGAAATATGAACATGAATTAACAACAGATGAACATATGGAAAGCATCATATCTGGAGCTTCACAGTACCTGTTTGCACCAACTTTGCTAATATTCTTGTGTGGATGAAGCTATGTATGTCTAACTGCTACATAAAACCAAGGTAGAACTTGATGAATGACAGGCCACAGTGATTCAATATAGTTATTGTCACTAAAGTATATTACAAACATATAATTAAACCTTAGCTGTGGTTAGGAGAAATTTATACATGGCAAATAGCCACATACTTGAATATATAATCAGAAAATTAACCATGTTTAAGCGACACAGATTAGAATTTCTCAAAGTGAAATACTCAAACCATCCATCCAAATCACCTGAGGTGCTTGCTTAAAATGCAGAGTCTTGAAATGCCATGCCAGGCTTATTGAATTGGAATTTTTTGGTGAGAACCTATGAGTCTACAACTTAAACAATACCGGTTATTCTTATGATCATTAAAATTTCAGAGCCAAAATTAAAATTACACAGAACTCTATTGTTACAAAGATTAGGCATGGTCACTCAGGCCCACTCATAAGGAATTTCACAGCACTGCATGTACAATTGGAAGATTATTTTAGAACATATTTGCTATACAGAGAACAAGTCATTAAAATAAGCAAATAAATTTTGGACAATAGTACAAATCTCTTTGATAAAAATTAACAGCAGTGAAACTCATTGATAACAATTGCCCCAGTTGATAAAACTATTAAAATCTAAACAGAAAAGATAAAGAACATAGGTCTGACAAGAAGTACTTTTATATAGTGGATTAAAATCTGCTTTGCAACTCAATACCTGTATGACTTTGGGCAAGTTAATGAATTGCTCTATACTTCAGGTTTGTGTGACATGATAAAGATGGCCTTACCTCATAGGAATGTTGTGAGAATAAACTATATTAATTTCTAAAAAGTCCTTAGAACAGTTCTTGAACAGAGTAATGTTATGTATAATAATATTTTGTATGTAGATAATATATGTTTTAAACATGTTTGCTAGTATTATTATTTTTTAAATTTTTTATTAAGATATTATTGATATACACTCTTATGAAGGTTTCACATGAAAAAACAATGTGGTGACTACTTTTACCCATATTATGAAGTCCACACCATCCCAGTGCAGTCACTGTCCATCAGTGAAGTAAGATGCCAGATTCACTGTTTGCCTCCTCTATGCTACACTGTTTTCCCTGTGACCCCCCACACCATGAGTACTAAACATAATACCCCTCAATCCACTTCTCCTTCCCTCCCCACCTGCCTTCCCACAACCCTCCCCTTTGGTAACCACTAGTCCCATCTTGGAGACTGTGAGTCTGCTGCTATTTTGTTCCTTCAATTTTGCTGCGTTGTTATATTCCACAAATGAGGGAAATATTTTGGCATTTGTCTTTCTCTGCCTGGCTTATTTCATTCACCATAATATCCTCCAGCTCCATCCATGTTGTTGCAAATGGTAGGATTTGTTTCTTTCTTATGGCTGAATAATATTCCATTGTATATATGTACCACTTCTTCTTTATCCATTCATCTACTCATGGACACTTTAGGTTGTTTCCATATCTTGGCTATTGTAAATAGGGCTTTGATAAACATAGGGGTGCATATGTCTTTTTGAATCTGAGAGGTTGTATTCTTTGGGTAAATTCCAAGGAGTGGGATTCCCGAGTCAAATGGTATTTCTATTTTTAGTTTTTTGAGGAACCTCCATACTGCTTTCAACAATGGTTGAACTATCTTACATTCCCACCAGCAGTGTAGGAGGGATTCCCTTTCTCTGCATCCTTCCCAGCATTTGTTGTTCTTAGTCGTTTCGATGCTGGCCATCCTTACTGGTGAGAGGTGATATCTCATTGTGGTTTTAATTTGTATTTCCCTGATGATTAGTGATGTGGAGCATCTTTTCACGTGTCTCTTGACCATCTGAATTTCTTCTTTGGGGAAGTGTCTCTTTATATCCTCTGCCCATGTTTTAATCGGTTAATTGCTTTTTGCATGTTGAGGTGTGTGAGTTCTTTATGTGTTTTGGATGTCAACCCCTTGCCGGATGTGTCATTCACAAATATGTTCTCCAATACTGTAGGATGCCTTTTTGTTCTGTTGATGGTGTCCTTTGCTGTACAGAAGCTTTTTAGTTTGATGAAGTCCCATGTGCTCATTTTTGCTTCTGTTTCCCTTGCTTGAGGAGATGCATTCAGGAAGAAGATGCTCATGCTTATATTCAGGAGATTTTTGCCTATGTTTTGTTCTAAGAGTTTTATGGTTTCATGACTTACATTCAGGTCTTTAATCCATTTTGCATTAACTTTTGCGTATGGGGTTAAACAGTAACCCAGATTCATTCTCTTGCATGTAGCTGTCCAGTTTTGCCAACACCAGTTGTTGAAGAGGCTGTTATTTCCCCACTGTATGTCCATGGCTCCTTAACTGTATATTAATTGACCATATATGGTTGGGGTTATACTAGGGCTCTCTAGTCTGTTCCATTGGTCTATGGGTCTGTTCTTGTGCTAGTACCAAATAGTTTTGATTACTGTGGCTTTATAGTAGAGCTTGAAGTTGGGGAGCATAATCCCCGGAGCTTTATTCTTTCTTCTCAGGATTGCTTTGGCTATTTGGGGTCTTTTGTGGTTCCATATGAATTTTAGAAAAATTTGCTATAGTTCGTTGAAGAATGCTGTTGGTATTTTGATAGGAATTGAATTAAATCTGTAGATTGCTTTTGGCAGGATGGCCATTTTGATAATATTAATTCTTCCAATCCATGAGCGTGGGATGCATTTCATTTATTGGTATCTTCTTTAATTTCTCTCATGAGCATCTTATAGTTTCAGAGTATAGATTTTCACTTCATTGGTTATGTTTATTCCTAGGTATTTTATTCTTTTTGATTCAACTGTGATTGTAATTGTTTTCCTGATTTCTCTTTCTGCGAGTTCATCATTAGTGTATAGGAATGCCACAGATTTCTGTCTATTAATTTTGTATCCCATGACCTTTCTGAACTCAGATATTAGATCTAGTCATTTTGGAGTGGACTCTTTAGGGTTTTTTATGTACAATATCATGTCATCTGCAAACAGGGACAGTTTAACTTCTTCCTTGCCAATCTGGATGCCTTTTTTTTCTTTGTGTTGTCTGATTACTGTGGTTAAGACCTCCAGTACTATGTTGAATAGAAGTGGGGAGAGTGGCCATCTTGTTTTGTTCCCATTCTTAAAGGAGAAGCTTTCATCTTCTCACTATTAAGTATAATGTTGGCTATGAGTTTGTCATGTATGGCCTTTATTATATTGAGGTACTAACCCTCTATACACATTTTGTTGAGAGTTTTTATCGTGAATGGGTGTTGAATTTTGTCAAATGCTTTTTCCACATCTATGGAGATGATCATGTGGTTTTTGTCCTTTTTGTTGGTGTGGTGGATGATGATGGATTTTTTAATGTTGTACGATCCTTTCCATCCCTGGAATGAATCCTACTTGATCATGATGGATGATCCTTTTGAGGTATTTTTGAATTCTGTTTGCTAATATTTTGTTGAGTATTTTTGCTTCTATGTTCTTCAGGGATATTGGTCTGTAGTTTTCTTTTTTGTGGTGTCTTTGCCCGGTTTTGGTATTAGAGTGATGCTGGTCTCATAGACTAAGTTTGGAAGTATTCCCTTTTTTTCTACTCTTTGGAAAACTTTAAGGGGGATGGGTGTTAGATCTTCGCTAAATGTTTGATACAGTTCAGTGGTCAAGCCGTCCGGCCAGGGATTTTGTTCTTAGGTAGTCTTTTGATTACCAAATCAATTTTGTTTCTGGTAATTATTCTGTTCAGATTTTATGTTTCTTTCTGTGTCAGGCTTTGAAGGTTGTATTTTTTTAGACAGCTGTCCATTTTTCTAGGTTATCCAGTTTGTTAGCATGTAATTTTTCATAGTATTCTCTAATAATTCTTTGTATTTCTGTGGTGCTGTAGTGATTTTTCCTTTCTCATTTCTGATTCTGTTTATGTGTGCAGACTCTCTTTTTTTCTTGGTAAGTCTGGCTAGTGATTTATTTTATTTTTTCTTTTTTGCAAGAACCAGCTCCTGCTTTCATTGATTCTTTCTATTGTTTTATTCTTCTCAAATTTATTTATTTCTGCTCTAATCTTTATTAGGTCCCTCCTTCTACTGATTTTGGGCCTAATTTGTTCTTTTTTTACTAGTTTCATTAATTGTGAGTTTAGCCTGTTCATATGGGATTGTTCCTCTTTCCTGAGGTGGGTCTGTATGGCAATATACTGTCCTCTTCTCATGGCCTTCGCCACATCCCATAGATTTTGCAATGTTGAATTATTGTTGTCATTTGTTTCCCTATATCACTGGATCTTTGTTTTTATTTGGTCATTGATCCATCGTTTATTTAAGAGCATGTTGTCAAGCCTCCACATGTTTGTGGGATTTTTCATTTTCTTTGCATAATTTATTTCTAGTTTCATACCTTTGTTGTCTGAGAAGCTGGTTGGTACAATTTCAATCTTTTTGAATTTACTGAGGCTCTTTTGTGGCATAGGATTTGACCTATTCTTGAAAATGTTCCATGTGCACTTGAGAAGAATGTGTATTCTGCTGCTTTTGGGTGTAGAGTTCTGTAGATGTCTGTTAGGTCCATCTGTTCTAATGTGTTGTTCAGTGCTTCTGTCTCCTTACTTATTTTCTGTCTGCTTGATCTGTTCTTTGGAGTGAATTGAGTCTTGAAGTCTCCTAGAATGAATGCATTGCATTCTATTTCTCCTTTTAATTCTGTTAGTATTTGTTTCAAATATGTAAGTACTCCTGTGTTGGGTGCATAGATATTTATAATAGTTATATCTTCTTGTTGGATTTACTCCTTTATCATTATGTAATGTCTTTCTTTGTCTTTTGTGACTTTCTTGGTTTTGAAGTCTGTTTTGTCTGATACAAGTATTTCCACTCCTGCTTTTTTCTCCCTATTAGTTGCATGAAATATCTTCTTCCATGCCTTCACTTTTAGTCCGTGTATGTCTTTAGTTTTAAAGTGTGTCTCTTGTAAGCAGCATATAGTTGGGTCTTGTATTTTTATCCATTCAGTGACTCTATGTGTTTTGATTGGTGCATTCAGCCCATTTGCATTTAGGGTGATTAACGATAGGTATGTAATTATTGCCGTTGCAGGCTTTATATTCTTGGTTACCAAAGGTTCAAGGTTAACTTCCATACTATCTAAAAATCTAACTTAACTCACTTAATATGCTATTACAAACACAATCTAAAGGTTCTTTTTTCTCCTCCTTTTTCTTCCTCCTCAATTCTTTATATATTAGGTATCATATTCTGTACTCTTTGTCTATCCCTTGATAGACTTTGGGGATACTTGATTTAATTTTGCATTTTTTTAGTAATTAAATGTTCTACTTTACTTTGGTTTATTACCACTAGTGACAGCTATAAAACCATAGGAACACTTCCATCTATAGAAGTCCCTCCAAAATACACTGTAGAGATGGTTTGTGGGAGGTAAATTCTCTCAACTTTGCTTATATGGATATTGTTTTATCCCTCCTTAAAATTTAAATGATAACCTTGCTGTATAAAGTAATCTTGGTTCAAGGCCCTTCTGCTTCATTGCATTAAATACATCATGCCACTCCCTTCTGGCCTGTAAGGTTTCTGCTGAGAAGTCTGATGGGCTTTCCTTTGTATGTGATCTTATTTCTCTCTCTGACTGCTTTTAAAGTCTGTCCCTATCCTTGATATTTGCCATTTTAATTACTATAAGTGTTTTTGTTGTCTTCCATGGGTCCCTTGTTTTGGGACATATGTTCACCTCCATGGCCTGAGAGACTATCTCCTTCCCCAGATTGGGGAAGTTTTCGGCAATTACATCCTCAAAGACACTTTCCATCCCTTTTTATCTCTCTTCTTCTTCTGGTACCCCTATAATGCAAATACTGTTCTGTTTGGATTGCTCACACAGTTCTGTCAATATTCTTTCACTCTTAGAGATCCTTTTTTCTCTCTGTGCCTCAGCTTCTTTGTATTCCTCTTCTCTAATTTCTATTTCATTTATTGTCTCCTCCACTGTATATATTCTGCTTTAAAACTTTCCATTGCATGTTTCATTTCTGATGCTGTGTTCTGTAATGATGGATCTCCAACCAGAATTCTTTCCTGAGTTCTTGAGTATTTTTCTGTACTTCCATGAGCATGTTAATGATTTTTATTTTGAAATCCCTTTCAGGCAGATTCATGAGGTCGATTTCATTTGAATTTTTCTCACGGATGGTTGTATTCATAATTTTACTTTGAACCAAGTTCCTTTGTCGTTTCATATTTGTATATGGCACCCTGTGGTGCCCAGAAGCTCTATTCTCTTTAGCTGCTCAGCCCCTGAAGCAATGTCAGGGGTTGCAGGGGAGCAGTATTGGTGCCTAGGGTGAGGAAAGAGCTGTTTCCTGCTTCGCGGCTGCTATGCCTTTCTCCACTGCCAGAAACAGCTGACCAAGCACACAGGTATAAGCCTCTATGCTTTGTGTTTGTAATTGCTGTAGATGGGGATTCCCTCTGGCTAGTCTAACGCCAGGGTAGAATTTGTGGACCAATTGGCGCTGGTTGGGAAAAAGGTGCAGTATGCTGCATATCACGGAGGAGGTCCTTGGAGCTGTGTATCCAGCCAGGGAGCTGGAGTACCTGAACACTGAGAAAGTTCCCAGACTGCTAGGCAGAGTGCACCCAAACAATTTTGTCTACCTGTTGTTTCTCCTGAGCAGTAAGATCTGTGCATTCCTTGCTCCTTTAGCAGCCCTCTTGCTATTAGGAAGTCAATCAGACTGCCCACCTTTCTTTTTTTCCAGAGCAGCCGGATATGGATCCCTGCTTTCCACAAGCAGCTGGAATCTCAGTCTTTCCACGTATTCTACCTGTCTTTAGCTTTCCAGCCCCTTAATCATGAGATTACCATGAAAACAACATGAAATGTAGGTTTGTGCTCCTAGATCAGATCTCCAGAATTAGGTATTCAGCTGTCCCAGGCCTCCACTCCCTCCCTGCTCTTTTTCTCTTCCTCCCACTGGTGAGATGGGGTGGGGGAAGGGTTTGGGTCCCACCAGGCCACGGCTTTGGTACATTACTCTGTTCTGGGAGGTTTATCCTTTTCTCCAGGTGTATGCAGTTTGGTGCAGTCCTCCTTCCTGTTGCTTTTTCAGGGTTAGTTGTATTAATTATATTTTCATATTATATGTGGTTTTAGGAGGAAGCCTCTGTCTCACCTCTCATGCCACCATCTTTAATCCTCCTCAAACTCCTCCTTATTGATCTGCTATTATTATTAATATGATTACAATTAACAGTAGTAGTACATAGTGGTTAAAGCACACTATGAATCAACTAGTAAAACCAGATCATTTCAGCAATCATAGTAGATCCCACTTATAGAATTATTACATTTGGTCAACCAAACAAAAATTACTTTAGACAGTTGAATTATCACTGGATTTTTAACTCAAAGAAATTTTAATATGCTTGGCACATAGAATGCACACAATTATATTGAATTTATATCACATTTGTCTGTGTAAAAACTGAAGTTGAATTCTATATCTGGATAGTACCTCAGAATGTTCTCTAAGCCTTCCCCAGGCTTACAATGTTACTTTATTTTTTTGGATAACATTAATAAACACTTACATGAGCAACATTTTGGTTACTACAGTCACCCCATTATCAAGTGCACACCACATACCCCATTACAGTCACTGACCACCAGCACAGTAAGATGCCACAGAGTCATTACTTGTCTTCATTGTGCTATACTGCCTTCCCTGTGTCCCCCTATATTATGTGTGCTAATCATAATGCCCCTTAATCCCCTTCTCCCACCCTCCCCACCCACTATCCCTTTGTTAACTATTAGTCCATTCTTGCATTCTTGGAGTCTGCTGCTGTTTTGTTCCTTCAGTTTTTGGTCTGTTCTTATACTCCACAGATGAGTGAAATCATTTGATACTTGTCTTTCTCTGCCTGGCTTATTTCACTGAGCATAATACCCTCTATTACCATGCTACTTTAAACTCATAACTATTACAAAAGTTAAAGCAGACATGTTTAACCCTTTTGTAAACGTGAATAAATAGTGACATACACAGTGGGTGGATATAGTTAAAAAGATGGAGTCATATTTGAATTGAGCTTCCAGGTACATTGCTTATGTGATGTATGAATTGGCAAGTGACAAAACCTGTGTGAACCTTGGTTTCCTCATTTATCAGTTGGGAGGGAATACACTACTTTAAGGAGCTATTATTTTATTTATTTATTTTATTGTGAAATGGTTATCACAGTAAGTTTAGTTATCCTTCAACATACATAGTTAAAAATTATTTTTTATTGCAATGTGAACTTTTGAGGTTTTTTCTCTTAACAACTTTTCAATACACAAGACATTATTGCTCACCATGCTGCACATTACACACCCAGAAATATTAATTTTTTTATTAGTGGCCACACAGTTCTCTCAATATTCTTTCATTCTTAGATATTCTTTTTTCTCTCAGTGCCTCAGTTACTTTGTATTCCTCTTCTTTAATTTCTATTCCATTTACATCTCTTCTACTACATCTAATCTGCTTTTTTTTAACAGCTCAAGAGTGATGCTGAGAGAGCACCTCTCACATTTATTGATCAAATGGTTGCTAACAACAATAGAATTCTGCATAGGGAACCCAATATTCTATCATTAATCAACTCCAAGCTTAATTCTCAACAGTCTCCAATCTTTTGGAGCATAACGAACAAGTTCCAATACAGTGAACAAGCTCCCACAAGGTGAACACTGCAAAGGCAGTCATATCAGAGAAACTAATTCAGTTACTATAATCAATCAAGTCAACTATGATTATTCATATGATTTTTATACTTAAATTATAAGTGAATTACACATTTTCCCCTTTTTTGTTTTAATTGACGCAAATGCATATGCATATATTTGTGGAAGGTACCAGAATAATGATTAGCTGGGCTCGGCCTGTGACATAGCTTGTCACAGGCAATGTCTCTCTCGTCTGGAGGGATGAGGCTCTATGCCTCACCTCAGTAGGCCCCCACATTGCTCACCTGAGGTCCCTTGCGACTGTACTTGTCTTAGGTTGCTCCTCCCATGAGGAATCTTTCCCGTCTCTGGCTAACCAGCCATCTCCTGGGAACAAACAGTGAGATAAAATACAAAAGAGAGGACAGCCAGCAGCTATAATTCTGGATAAAATCACAATATACATGATTATTTTCTTGCAGCAAATGCAGGTGGGGAATCAGTATATGATTTCACAAAGTTGTTTAAAAGGAATCACTTATTTCTTGAAGTTAATTCTTGAAAAGTAGCATATGCTTGTATTGGCTTTAAAAGACCAACAACTGCCTTCTGCACAGACACTAGGAGAACAGGAATACAAATGCATAACAGTATTAGACCTACAATTATAGGACATATCCAATGAAACAAAGAAAACCAATTTAACAATCCAGGCATTTGTAAAAACTTGTCAATAACACGGTGAATGCTGTCTATTTGATCTTGAATAGTATGCGAAAAATAAGACAATTTAAAACAACACATCCCTGGGTATTGTTCACATCCCATATGTTCTTTATTTTTAATCACTTATTCTTTAATTAGCTTCTCCTAAGTATTCTTTTTTTATAATTTACTTTGGATCATTAATCTACAATTACATGTGCAATATCATGATTATTAAAATACCCCCTTCATCAGGTACCCCATTACAGTCACTGTGAGATGCTATAGAATCACTACTTATCTTCTCTGAGTTGTACAGCCCTCCCCATGACCCCCTACATTATATCTGCTAATCATAATGCCCCTTTTTCCCTCTTATCCCTCCCTTCCCACCCATCTTCCCCAGTCCCTTTCCCTTTGGTAACTATTAGACCGTTCTTGGGTTCTGTGAATCTGCGGCTGTTCTGTTCCTTCAGTTTTTTTCTTTGTTCTTATACTCCACAGATGAGGGAAATCATTTGATACTTGTCTTTTTCGGCTTGGCTTATTTCACTGAGCATAATACCGTCTAGCTCCATCAATGTTGTTGCAAATGGTAGGATTTATTTTCTTCTTATGGCTGAATAATATTCTATTGTGTATATGTACCACATCTTCTTTATCCATTCATCTACTGATAGACACTTAAGTTGCTTCCATTTCTTGGCTATTGTAAATAGTGCTGCGATAAACACAGGGGTGCATATGTCCTTTTCAAACTGGGCTGCTGCATTCTTAGGGTAAATTCCTAGGAGTGGAATTCCTGGGTCAAATGGTATTTCTATTTTGAGTTTTTTGAGGAACCTCCATACTGCTTTCCACAAAGGTTGAACTAATTTGCAGTCCCACCAGCAGTGTAGGAGGGTTCCCTTTTCTCCACATCCTCACCAAAATTTGTTGTTGTTTGTGTTTTGGATGTTGGCCATCATCACTTGTGTGAGGTGATATCTCATTGTGGTTTTAATCTGCATTTCTCTGATTATTAGCTATGTGGACCATCTTTTCATGTGCCTGTTGGCCATCTGAATTTCTTCTTTAGAGAAGTGTCTATTCATGTCCTCTGCCCATTTCTTAATTGGATTACTTGCTTTTTGATTGTTAAGATGCATGAGTTCTTTATATATTTTGGATGTCAAACCCTTATCAGATACGTCATTTATGAATATATTCTCCCATACGGTAGGATGTGTTTTTCTTCTACTGATGGTGTCCTTTGCTGTACAGAAGCTTTTCAGCTTGATATAGTCCCACTTGTTCATTTATGCTTTTGTTTCCCTTGCCCGGGGAGATATGTTCATAAAGAAGTCGCCCATGTTTATGTCCAAGAGATTTTTGCCTATGTTTTTTTCTAAGAGTTTTATGGTTTCATCACTTACATTCAAGTCTTTGATCCACCTTGAGTTTACCGTTGTGTATGGGGTTAGACAGTAGTCCAGTTTCATTCTCTTACATGTAGCTCTCCAGTTTTTCCAACACCAGCTGCTGAAGAGGTTGTGATCTCCACATTGTTTATCCAAGGCTCCTTTATCAAATATTAATTGACAATATGTTTGGGTTAATGTTTGGATTTTCTATTGTGTTCCACTGGTCTGTGCGTCTGTTTTTGTGCCAATACCAAATTGTCTTGATTGCTGTGGCTTTGTAGTACAGCTTGAAGTCAGGGAGCATAATTCCCCCTGTTTTATTCCTCCTTCTCAGGATTGCTTTGGCAATTCGGGGTCTTTTGTGGTTCCATATGAATTTTAGAATTATTTGTTCCAGTTCATTGAGGAAAGCTGTTCGATGTTTGATAGGGATTGCATTGAATCTATAGATTGCTTTACGGAGTATAGCCATTTTGACAATATTGATTCTTCCTAGCCAAGAGCATGGGATGAATTTCCATTTGTTAGTGTCCTCCTTAATTTCTCTTAGGAGTTTCTTGTAGTTTTCAGAGTACAGGTCCTTCACTTCCTTCGTTAGCTTTATTCCTAGGTGTTTTATTCTTTTTGATGCAATAGTGAATGGAATTGTTTTTCTGATTTCTCTTTCTGTTAGTTCATCGTTAGTGTAGAGGAAAGAAACAAATTTCTGTGTGTTAATTTTGTATCCTGCAACTTTGCTGAATTCAGATATTAGTTCTAGTACTTTTGGAGTAGAGTTTTTAGGGTTTTTTATGTACACTATCACGTCATCTGCAAATAGTGACAATTTGACTTCATCTTTACCAATCTGGATGCCTTGTATGTCTTTGTTTTGTCTGATTGCCATGGCTGGGACCTCCAGTACTATGTTGAATAACAGTGGAGAGAGTGGGCATCCCTGTCTTGTTCCCAATCTTAGATGAAAAGGTTTCATCTTCTTGCTGTTAAGTATGATGTTAGCTGTGGGTTTGTTATATATGGCCTTGATGATGTTGAGGTACTGGCCGTCTATACCCATGTTGTTGAGAGTTTTAATCAGGAATGGATGCTGAATTTTGTCAAATGCTTTTTTCATCACCTGTGGGGATCATCATGTGGTTTTTGTTCTTTTTGTTGATGTAGTGGATGATGCTGATGGATGTTCGAATGTTGTTCCATCCTTGCATTCCGGGGATGAATCCCACTTGGTCATGGTGTATGATCCTCTTGATGTATTTTTGGACTCGGTTTGCTAATATTTTGTTGAGTATTTTTGCATCTACGTTCATCAGGGATATTGGTCTGTAATTTTCTTTTTTGTTGAGGTTTTTGCCAGGTTTTGGTATTAGAGTGATGCTGGCTTCATAGAATGAGTTTGGAAGTATTCCCTCCTCTTCTATTTTTTGAAAAACTTTAAGGAGAATTTCTTCTCTATATGTCTGGTAGAATTCAGAGGTGAATCCATCTGTTCCGGGGGTTTTGTTCTTGCATAGTTTTTTGATTACTGATTCAATTTCATTGTTGGTGATTGGTCTGTTTAGTTTTTCTGTTTCTTGCTTGGTCAGTTTTGGAAGGTTGTATTTTTCCAAGAAGTTGCCCATTTCTTCTATGTTTTCCAGCTTGTTAGCATATAGATTCTCATAATATTCTGTTATGATTCTTTGTATTTCTGTGGGGTCGTCGTGATTTTTCCTTTCTCGTGTCTGATTGTGTTTATGTGTGTAGATTCTCTTTTTCTCTTAATGAGTCTGGCTAGGGGGTTATTTATTTTGTATGTTTTTTCAAAAAACCAGCTCTTTGTTTCATTGACTTTTTCTATTGTTTTATTCTTCTCAATTTTATTTATTTCTTCTCTGATCTTTATTATGTCCCTCTTTCTGGTGACTTTGGGCCTCATTTGTTCTTCTTATTTCAATTTCAGTAATTGTGTCTTTAGACCATTCATTTGGAAATGTTCTTCCTTCTTTAAATAGGCCTGGATTGCAATATGCTTTCCTCTTAGAACTGCCTGTGCTTCGTCCCACAGATGTTGTGGCTTTGTGTTGTTGTTGTCACTGGTCTCCATATATTCTTTCATTTATGTTTTCATTTGGTCGTTAAACCATTGATTAGTTTGGAGAATGTTGTTAAGTCTCCATGTATTTGTGAGCCTTTTTGATATCTTTCTAAAATTTATCTCTAATTTTATACTTTTGTGATCTGAGAAGTTGGTTGGTAGGATTTCAATATTTTTGAATTTACTCAGGTTCTTTTTGTGGCCTAGTTTGTGGTCTATTCTGGAAAAGGTTCCATGTGCACCTGAGAAGAATGTGTATCCTGCTGCTTTTGGGTGCAGAGTTCTGTAGATATCTGTTAGGTCCATCTGCTCTAGTGTGTTGTTCAGTCCCTCTGTGTCTTTACTTACTCTCTGTCTGGTTGATGTGTCGTTTGGAGTGAGTGGTGTCTTGACGTCTCCTAAAATAAATGCATTGCTGTCTATTTCGTCCTTTAATTCTGTTAGTATTTCTTTCACATATGCTGGCTCTCCTGTGTTGGGTGCATATATATTTATAATGGTCATATCTTCTTGTTGGACTGACCCCTTTATCATTATGCAATGTCCTTCTTTATCTCTTGCTACGTTCTTCGTTTTGAAGTCTATTTTGTCTGATACAAGTACTGCAACACCTGCTTTTTTCTCCTTGTTGTTTGCATGAAATATCTTTTTCCATCCCTTCACTTTTAGTCTGTGTATGTCTTTGGGTTTAAAGTGAGTCTCTTGAAGGCAGCATATAGATGTGTCTTGTTTTTTAATCTTTTCACTGACTCTATGTCTTTTGACTGGTGCATTCAGTCCATTTACATTTAGGGTGATTATGGATGGGTTTGTGCTTATTGGCATTGCATGATTCAGATTCGTGATTTCCAATGGTTCAAGGTTAACTTCCCTACTATCTAAAAGTCTAACAACTAACTTAATATGCTATTACAAGCACAATCTCAATGTTCTTTTTTTGTTTGTTTGTTTCTTTCCTCCTTTTTCTTTCTAAGCCATTCTTTACATATTATGTATCATATTCTGTACTGCTTGTCTATCCCTTGATTATCTTTGGGAATATTTAATTTAATTTTGCATTTTCTTAGTAATTAGCTGTTCTATTTTCTTTACTGTGGTTTTATTACCTCTGGTAACAGCTATTAATCTGTAGGAACACTTCCATCTATAACAGTCCCTCCAAAATACACTGTAGAGATGGTTTGTGGGACGCAAATTCTCTCAGCTTTTGCTTATGTGGGAATTGTTTAATCCCTCCTTCAAATTTAAATAATAATCTTGCCGGATAAAGTAATCTTGGTTCAAGGCCCTTCTACTTCATTGCATTAAATACATCATGCCACTCCCTTCTGGCCTGTAAGGTTTCTGCTGAGAAGTCTGATGATAGCCTGATGGGTTTTCCTTTGTATGTGATCTTATTTCTCCCTCTGGCTGCTTTTAATAGTCTGTCCTTATCCTTGATCTTTGCCATTTTAATTACTATATGTCTTGCTGTTGTCTTCCTTGGATCCCTTTTGTTGGGAGATCTGTGCACCTCCATGGCCTGAGACACTGTCTCCTTCCCCAGATTGGGAAGTTTTCAGCAATCACCTCCTCAAAGATGCTTTCTATCCCTTTTTCTCTCTCTTCTTCTTCTGGTACCCCTATAATGCGAATATTGTTCCTTTTGGATTGGTAACACAATTCTCTCAATATTCTTTCATTCTTAGAGATCCTTTTTTCTCTCTGTGCCTCAGCTTCTTTGTATTCCTCTTTTCTAGTTTCTATTTCATTTATTGTCTCCTCCACCATTTCCAGTCTGCTTTTAATACCGTCCATTGTGTTCTTCAATGATTGCATCTTTGACCGGAATTCATTCCTGAGTTCTAGAATATTTTTCCGTACCTCCATGAGTATGTTAATGATTTTTATTTTGAACTCCCTTTCAGGGAGAGTCATAAGGTCCATATCATTTAAATCTTTCTCAGGAGTTGTGTTCATAATTTTACTCTGGACCAGGTTCCTTTGGTGTTTCATATTTGTGTATGGCGCCCTCTAGTGCCCACAAGCTCTACTCTCTGGAGCTGCTCAGCCCCTGAAGCAATGTGGGGATTGTAGGGGAGTGGTATTGGTGTCTCCGGGGAGGAAAGGGCTATTTGCTGCTTCCTGGCTGGTATGCCTGTCACCACTGCCTGAACCAGTGGGCTGAAGACACATTTATAAGCCTCTGTGCTTTGTGTTTTTAGTTGTTGTAGACAGAAGTTCCCTCTGGCTGGCCTAACACCAGGGAAGGATTTCCCAGTTTGCAAGCCGGGTGGGACTGGCCAGAAGAAAGGCACACAAGTCTGCCTGTCACAGAAGGGGTTCTTGGAGCTGTATAGGCAGCCAGGGAGCTTGAGCACCTGAAGATTGTGAAAGCTCCCAACCTGCT
Organism: Smutsia gigantea; assembly: GCA_032199065.1. Lineage (NCBI taxonomy): Eukaryota > Metazoa > Chordata > Mammalia > Pholidota > Manidae > Smutsia > Smutsia gigantea. The sequence goes on along the minus strand of JAVSCE010005984.1, from coordinate 3,278 downwards.
GTGCAGAGTGCACCCTGAGAATTTTGTCTGCCTTTCCTTTCTCCTGAGCAGTAAGCTCTGTGCAATCCTTGCCCCTTTAGCAGCCCTCTTGCTAAGGGCTTCTTTGTTAGGAAGTCTCTCTGGCTGCCCGCCTTTCTTTTGTCCCGGAGCAGCTGGATATGGATCCCTGCTTTCACAAGCAGCTGGATTCTTAGTCTCTCCAGGAATTCTGCCTGTCTTAGCTTTCCAACTCCCTAATTACAAGAGTATCATGCAAGCACCATGAAATGTAGGTTTGTGCTCCCAGAGCAGATCTCCAGAGTTAGGTATTCAGCAGTCCCACATCTCCACTCCCTCCCTGCTCCGTTCCTGTTCTTCCTGCCTGTGACCTGGGGTGGTGTAAGGGCTTGGATCCCATAGGACCACACCTGTAGTATGTTACTCTTTTCTGTGAGGGCTGCACTTGTCTCCAGGTGTATGCAGTTTGTTGCCGTCCTCTTTCCCATTGCTCTTTCGAGAGTTGTTGTAGTAGCTTTATTTTCATATTATATGAGGTTTTAAGAGGAAGCCTCTGTCTCACCTCTCACGCTGCCATATTTAATCCAATCCCAAGGCACTTTATACTTAAAATTTTTGAACTCACCAAGCACATGTATCACCGCAGCAGTCAGTATGGCAGATAGAGAAATACAATTATGCAAATTAGGTATGTTTTCTCTGAAGAGTCCTAATAGGATGATTGACCTATATATGTCTTAATTTGTTCTCATGCTTTCTCTTTATTGTCTTCCAGCTGCACAAGAAATTAAAACTTTTTAATTTTATTGCTCCCCATTTATATATCAAAGGTACTCTGCCACTGCATGACAATAACAATCAATCGGGTTTTTAAAATGCCATTTCCCTCTGATAATGTATCCATTGAATTGGAAGACAGCACAATTTCACATAATGCATATGAATCACCTTTTAAAATTAATATACCACTTATGAAATGATGACAGTGAGTTGTAAAGGTGCAGAATATCTGTTTTATATAGAAAAACAATTTGTTCTCTAGTGTTTCTGATGATCTTTGTATAATGTGTCCTATTTTGAAAGATGTTCATTTCCAAATAGGTAAGCCTATGTGCAAACAGCCATATGGTCTTTGCACTAGTTTAGATTTTGGTATCACTAAAAACCTTTATGATGGTTCCATTTGATTTCATTAAGCAGACTAAAGCTTAGTGAAAATATGCAGTATCATGGTTGTGTCTCAGTCATAAAAACAGCTCTTTCAAAATGTGGCTTCTGCAATAGATTAACCTTTTAAAGTTATACTGCTTATATAAAATCACTGTGTACATGATATTTGTGTTCCTGATGCAGTTGCTTATAGGAATCATTTTCTTGTTTTTGGAGATAGTTAAAAAGACAGAATGTGAGCACTTTTAAATACTTTTCCTCCTTACCTCACCGCAGTTTGGAATCTTTAACATTTGTTGAGGGATGGGTCCAGTATTCTGGCATTGGATAGCCTCATGATAAGATTTCTTATAAGTCATCTTCCCCATGCATGCTGATAAAAAGTAAACTGGGTTGGAAGTTGTCCTTAATCTACTGTTTGCTGATGTACTTTTTATGACGTAGGGTGAATACAACTAGAAAACAGGTAGATTGCATTATGACCTACTGATGATGGCGGGTCAGTAGTCCCAGTGATAGAGCCTTACTGGACACTATGGTAAATGGTTAATCCTGTATCCACAGGCAGCTGGTCCAAGGCCCCATAGTTAACCCAATCACCATAAGGAGTAAGGAGTTGATATCTCAGCATTGTTGCTCTTATGGAGCACACTGAATAGTAAGCTCTGTGCTGGATGTCGAGCAGGTCAATCTTATGTTGCCAGACTTACAATTGGAACACTGATAGGCCTAGTGAGGATATCTTTTTAGGAATAATAATCTCTGAAAACACAAAAAGTAAAGTTTTTTGGCATTTGGGAGAGCAACCAGATTATTTAGGCACAAATGGGACTCTTCCACTAAATTACCATTACCTTGCCCTCCAAGAGGCTCCATAACATCTGAGTTTCCTTTTGAAACTGATTTCCAAACAACCAAAATATGTACATTACAGCAAATATTTTTATTTTGTTTATTTGGTTTACATGACTATCATGATGAATGGGCTGTGTTGATTAGTCTCCAGGGCACATTCAAAAGACTGGTAAAACTATCCTAACAAGATCAATCCATTTGATCATCAGTAAATTGCTCAGCATTTGATGACTTGGTGGCCCAAAACACCAAAATGTCTTAGATCAAATGACAAATTCACTGGAATCATAGTTTAAGTCAGAGAGTATCCCATCAGGAAGATCAAGTCCTAATGTTTCTCTAGTCATAGTATTAACAAATGAGAGAATTTAGTAATAAGCATACAGTGTGTATAAATACGTCTTTTGGATGCTAATTCTAGATTTAACCCTATTCCCATGAAACATTGGGTCAACTCATTACTGTCCTTGCTAATCAGTACTTGTTTCTGAAAGACATGTTATTTCTAACATGTATTATTTTCCTACTGGGTCTGTGCTTTGCCCCTCCTGACAAAAGTATAATTGAAAAAGAGATTAAAACTAATTCAATGGCTCTTTCAAGAACTTGCTGACCAGGGTTTGTATGGAGAGCTATCCTGCATAAGTTTTAAGAACTTATGCAGTTAGAGCCCCTTGTTAAAAACAACAGCAACAACAGTGAACACACATCTTGACTGGTGTTTAGAATTCTACTTATGGATTAATTTCTTTATTTCATTGATGTTTAAGTGTACCCCATTTTATGAAAATGCATAGCCAATATGAATGCCAAATAATAAGTCTTATTGGGATTATTGCATCTGTTTGCATCTGTTTCTTAGATATAATACAGCTAAGTATTTTGATAAAAATGCTTTAAGTGTACACTCTTTGGAGTCAGACCTAACTTTGAAATGGCCCATTGTCACTTATTAGTTGTATGTTGACTCACTGACTATCTTTTTGAGTTTTGTGGATTAAATGTGATTTCACTGAAGACACATACAAAACCAAGCATTCTTCAGCTTATCCTGGCCATTTTCTAGTAGATTCATTTTATAGTGAATTCAATCAAAACTCTGTATTTATGCACATATCAGAAAATTTCATGGCTTATCATGAATAATCTGAATAAATATTTTTGCAGTTCCCCTTAGATGCAATAGTTTAATTGAAACTGCACCTTTCCTTTTTTCTTGAAAAGAGGTGTGTATGTATAAATACATATTCATAATG